>SRMA01026114.1:901-45058 GCA_007224835.1 Danionella cerebrum | reverse complement strand
ATAAGATGCACCAACTTTTCCCCCTCAGTTTTGGGGAAGAAAAAGTGCGTCTTGTACGGCGAAAAATACGGTAATTACATATTTCTATCATTTTTCATAGAAACAAATAGATTTCTTCCCTGAATGTAAATTTTAATGGAAAACATCCCCCTAAAAACCAGTGTTTCACACGTCTGGCTCAGCTAGAGTCATCTAAAACAACAACACCCAAAATCCTTGAGACTCCCCCTCAAAGAGACTCCCCCTACAACTGAGTTTACCCTTTGACGAAGGAGTTGCGAACCCCAAAACCTGCAAAACTTCCTCTAAATGGCCGCATTGAATTCCAGTAAACATGAAAAGCAATAGTGTCATGTTCAGTTACAGTGCATCACCTCAGGTTCCAGGATCGCAGAGGGTCACACTGACACCCTCTCCAATCCAGCAGGCCGGGTACAGCTGCTCTCCTGAAAAAACTGAGTGGAAAGTGTGAAGTTCATGGCCCTTCCCGTAATAGGTTAGTGTCCCTGCCTCATAGTCAAGAAGAAGTCCGATCCGCATGGGTCCCTGAATCTGCCCCAAAACGGCCTCTCTGCGGCCATCGTGCCAGGCGCCCAACTGCCGCTCGTCCAGCTGGAGGCTCCAGGAGAATTGGTTCCTGCCCACCATGCAGCGCTGGCCTTTTTCTTTTCGCGGGATGCCAGCGTAAGTGATGCCCAGGTAAGCCCAAGGCTTGGAGACCTCCAACTCCCAGAAATGCCTCCCGCCGGTGAAGCCCTGGGCACACAGCACCTGCCAGGTGTGCTCAAAACGACGCTGGTCACTGGGGACAGTGCATGGACCGGAGACCAGGTGCTCTGCCTTTCTGTTTCTCCGAGACAGCAGCAGGTGAGCGTTTGCTGTGCAGGGGTCAAAGGTCAAGCTGCAATAATCTGTTGATGGAAAAGTCATCATACAATTATATAACTACATCTGTCGCACTAGTTGATTTAATTATTTGGGGTACTGAGTAATAATCATTTATTGAATAACAATTCATTATGTCACCTCTTTACCTCATTAAAACAACTTTCAAGTATCAAGTTCTTGTCTGTGAATCAGTGTTTCTGAAAAAAGTCATCATTAAATACAATTATCCAACACGTTGTGACAAATGAACGCACTATGCTCCGCCCACCAACCATGTGCTTAAACCTGGGAATCAACCAACCCATCTGCAACTCAGACGGCAAAAGAAAATACTGCACCTGACCTACATTTAAAAAAATAATAAAGTGCCAATAATTACAACTATGCCTTACGTCACTTGCCAATGTAAACAGCTTTTACTAAAACATACATCACTTCCTCCCAGTCACAACCAGTTAGTACAATGATAACAGCTGCTAGTATGTCACAGCAATTTAGAACGTTGTGTCAGGGAGAGTTTTGTGCTAATGAGGGAATTGTTCAATCTGTGGTGTAATAAAGCGTGTTACAATTTTTGATCTTGCCTGTTTTTGTCGACACCAAAAGCAAATATAATGAACCATTCAGCATCATAATAGGTTCTCTTAAATGATGTGATGATGCAAAGTGTGAGCGTACTTGCATCCAACCCTAGTCTCTCAGCTGGAAATGAAGGAGTTGCTGGACTGGGAACAACCGCCAGTATCGGCCTCTTATCCTGAGGAGAACCTGCCAGAACAAAACCCGGCACACGAAAACAACATCAGGACCCATTTAGAACTTAACATACAGTAAACATGTCACATTGAATCAAATTATTTAAATAATCTTCTGAATTACACTATAACGTCCACGAGTCACTTAGTTACATCAAGTGATTTCAGAAATATTCAATAATAGCGCATCCTCCAGCAGTGCGAATTTAAAAATGTAAGCACTGTTATCCCCACCCCCATGGGAGATTTGTGACAAATGTAATTTCAGGATTGCTTAGAAAGCAAAAGCAAAGATGCTAAGAGCGTAATCAAAACTCTGAGGAGTGAATTCAAAATGAACGTTGATTTTTATCGTAATTACATCCTTCATTATTTTTGTTTTCAGGTTAATTTTTTTTCTTCGTTATCAATTTATTTTTGTCCACTTTTTTTGTATTTATATTCGCTAAAATTGCGTAGGTTTTATTGGTACAAAATTAATTTTCACAAGTCTCCAGCTGGTCACAACGTAAACCATAACTTACTGGCAAACTATGGAGTAAAAAAAAAACTCTTATATATACATAGGTACCCCGAGATACGAAACCAATCCGTTCCAGGGTGACATTCGTATCTCGAAGCAAGATTTACATGTAAAACACCCAATGGCTCTCAGAAACAACAGAATAAGTAGATGAAAAAAAATGGAAAACCAGAGAAAAATCAAGTAATGTTTCTTCAATCCTTAAATCTACACATTGTTAATGTAATAAATGATAATAAAACATGTACACAAATGTGAAACCTTATCTTGAGAGTGAAGCGATGTGTCGGAGGAGATGGCAGAAAACATTACAGCACTACGTATGAAAGTTAACTTTCTCGAGATATTTCACGAATTACTGACACAAACACGGTTTCAAGCGCAGACAGATGGAGAGACACTTCTGAGAACGCGTCACAGGGTTTCTCTAAGTTGCGCTACAGAAAAGCACTTTCCACGTAATAAACGTTATTTCTTTTACGACACTTTGACTCTAACTCTAAAAATCTCAAATTTTTCTTTTGCTTCTCGAAGCAAAAAAATTCCAGCAAGACCTTTCATATCTCGAACATTTCGTAACTCAGAGAATTCGTATCTCTGGGTACCACTGTGTGTGTGTATATATATATAAACTATTTTTCTTTTCAAAGGAATAATACAAATATTTTTTTGCAAGACGGAAAAACTTCAATGAAACAAAATGTTAAAGAATGGCAAATTGATGGTAAAAACCTGACTGAAGTTTAAACATTTACAATTAAAAAAATGTGGTTTTGCATTTTAACGTGACGTCACGGTAGCCTGAAGTCACAGATTGAGGGCCTATTTGTGTGCCAGCGGCGAACGTGAGTTTGCATTTCACAGAAGGAGTTTTCCTCGCTTTGTTGTGTGGGGAATTCATTAACATATAAATATCAGGAAATCCAATCTCTGGCTGGTGATCTGGTAAATCCTCGGGATCACAGTTGAGTCCAAATCAAACTTGCATTTTTGTGTACTCACACAAGAGCCATTTTAACCCTTGTTTTGCATCTTAAGACCTCTACCAATTTTCCATCCAGAGCTTCGTGCAACAACGCACCTTGATGACCTTAACAACTGGCATCAACGGAACATCACACATCTAACCAAACAAGTAGTGCCACAAAAAACGAAAAAAAAAACAAAACAAATTACTTGTTATGAAAGCTGGCTCTTTTGATGATGCGAGTAGGATGTGTTCATCCCACATTTTCAGGAAAGAAGAAAAGCAGAACAAAGGAGACAACAGATAAGAAATCAAAGAACTAATAGAAAAAAAAATCATGGATGTTTGACAAACGGGGGGGTTGGGGATCACTGCTCTAAAGCACTCAGATGTCATCAGGAAGCAGGCAGAACAATGAAGATAACGTCTTCTCACTGTCTTTATCGTGTCCTCCAGGAGGCTGCAGGGCTCTGTCCAGATCCTCACACAGCAGCTTGGAGACTCTAGACAGGACGTCAGTGACCGGCGACAGCTCCTCCTGCGGGCACACATGCAGATCCACAGGAAGCTCAGTGAAGGCTGGCACCTCCACCATCCTCGACTCCTGTTGGGCAACACACACAGATATAAAGAAATGTGCTAATGCTACACAACTCCTTAAAGATCCTCTTCAGGTTCAATTTCACACACGTCACAAAAATGTTATTAGGTTCGAAAAGTGGACAGAGCAAAATGGCTCTATAGCGCCACCTAACATGTTTCAGTGTATGGTTCCCTAATTGAAGGCGATTTAGAAAAGACCTTTAAAATGGCCTTTTAAAAGGAAAAACTCCTAGAGATTTTTTTCTGTTCAATTCCAGACTCCATCTCTCTCACCTTGAGACACATTAGAAGCTTTTTTAACTTCGTTCAACAATGTGCATAAAGCGGCCATCGAAAGTTTGCCATAAACAGGAAGTTGTTAATCACTAAGCCATGCACTTTTCAATCGGCTAATATAGCATCCTGATCTATATAGCATCCTACAGTGTCAGTTATAGCGCCACCTTGTGGTAACATGGAATATACCATTTTCTGCTCCTTTTACAGCTATTTCAGAGTGTGTTTGAAACATGTCTGAAATTGTGAAAACTTATGTGAGGGAGCAAGACCTACTAAAAACATTAACAAACTCCTGTTAGAGATTTAATCATTTCCCTTTCAAACATTTTGCCACAAAGAAGAAGTTGTTAATAACTCCACCATACTATGTGTGATAACCAGCCTCAAATTTACCAACTCTGTCACCATTCCATGTCTACAAGGTACTTCTTTTTGCCAATTCAGTGATTAAAATATTGGCCAAAACAATAATATCATAGCTCATGCATAGAGCCACTAGGGGGTCGTAATGTTTAAATTACCTGTTTTTTGTACCTATTCTCACTTGAATAATGATTGGTCACTGTGCGATGGTCCCAGAAGTGCGTTCCTTCTTTATGTATTCACCTCTAGCGGTCACAGCAGCAGCGGCGATGTAAGTGCTTCCTACTAGAAAGTAAAAAGAAAAACTCTCTGTACATGTTAATCCAGGCAGCTACAGGATATTCTCTTCTAATGTCTTGAAATGCGGCTACTGCACCTGAGCGAGGTTAGAATGACACTATTCAGACGGTTCCCTCAAGTTACCATAAACAATGCCATTCACGAACTTTATATCACCTAAATGCATGAATATAAATTCTTCTTTTGAACTTTCGGCTGTTCCCAGTCTAGGGGTCGCCACAGCGAATCATCCTTTTCCACCTAACTCTGTCCTCAGTATCCTCTACTCTTGCACTAACTACCTTCATGTCCTCTTTCAGTACATCCATATATCTTGTCTTTGGTCTTCCTCTTGACCTCTTTCTACCAATATAACCACTATCCCTCCTCTGCACATGTCCAAACCATCTCAATCTGGCCTCTCTGACTTTTTCTCCCAAACAACCAACCTGAGCTGTCCCTCTGATGTGCTCGTTCCTAATCTTGTCCATCCTCGTCACTCTTAAACTGAACCTCAACATCCTCATCTCTGCTACTTCCATCTCTGTCTCTTGTCTCTTCCTCACTGCTACAGTCTCCAACCCATACATCATCGCTGGTCTCACTACTGTTCTGTACACCTTTCCTTTGATTCTTGCTGACACTCTTCTGTCACACAAATGCATGAATATAAATGACTTATAAATATATTTTTTTAATATCTACGTCAAGGAAAAGCAGGGCTCTAGACTAACTTTTTGCACTGGTGCGCCTAAATTTTTTTCTTAGGTGCACCAGCACAAAAGTTAGGTGCACCCAAATTTTCAACTGCATCACATTTAACACCGCATTTTCACAAGTTCACTTTTTTTAGTTCTCTATTTATTTATTTTTTTTAAATCACTGTCCATAGACAATATTGACTTGTAAATGATTAACTAACAACCTGTTCAATATAAAGTTCTTTATTTGAAGCACAATTCCACAAGAAAGGTACTAAAACTTACTGAAAAGGTGTTTAAAGTGCTTTACTGAGCTGAAATTTAAACTTTAAACTGATTTTGGTCCCGAAGAGCAGCAAATGCTTTCTTTGAAGCAGCATTAATTCCTAATTAAACAAATAAAAACGATAATACCATTTACTACCCAGATCAAGAGTTTATAATGCAGCCTATTTATTTATTTTTTCATTTTAAGTATCAGAATATTATGGTTAATGCAGTAACGAGACGGTAGGCATATTATTGACATAGGCTCCATAACATGACATGGTTTACCTTGGGCATGAGCGTGCTCGACCTCAATGTGTTCAATAATATATTCATCGGTCTTCCTTTCCGCAGGATACGACTGTACACAATGATGCATTCCTTTGTGGCGATATATGTGTCTCCGCCGATCAGGAATTCCATGTACGCACTGTTCACAATTTGCACAGACGTCTTTTTTTTCAATGTATCTGCGATGACTCCTATAAATTGGGTGCGCGCGACATCATTGCTGTACGTCGGGTTTACGTTCAAGCCATTTTTCTTCATAAGAATTATTTCGGACTTGAATTTAGTAAAGGGGAGTTCTTCTTTTGCAATATTGTAGGCAACGTAAAACTTAATTATCATCTCGGTCTCGTCTGATGATCTGTTTGCTGCTGCCTGTCGCTGAAAGGCAGCGGGGAGAGGGGACACTTGAGCAGTGCATTTATCGCGGCATGTTATGTGTTTTATAGAAACGTTTATAGTTTCAATTCTAAATGTATTAGAGCCAGTCACAGGGGAGGTTGATGGCTCCGTGTCAGAGCATTGTTATGATTTTCACGATCAGGCCCTAACTTAACTTTCTTATTGAAAAATCTGTCAATTGTTATTTTCATCTTCTCTCGTAATCCACGGCTACATCCACTGTTTACCTGATGGACTCACCTCTCTCTGTCTGACTGCATCACATGCATTTTCAAACATACGTTCACACACATACAGGAATATCTGGACCACGCCCAATCAGAGGGGTGGGGGGGGTGGGGCGGGATACGCTCTTCACTATCTCTGATTGGTTTAGACCACGATATGGGCCTAATGTGTGTCTGTTGTTGAACAACAGGGAGACTCACGGAGTTTCGTTTTTTTTCCCTCGAACGACGGGTCGCACCGGTGCAACCTTTGATTTTTTTTTTAGTCGCACCATTGAGAAATTAGGTCGCATATGCGACCAAATTGGTCGCACTCTAGAGCCCTGAAAAGTGAGTGGTGGAGTGGTTTGAGAAGCTGATCTGTACTGGAGTACTCAAGTGGAGGGGACAGTGAACTAACAAAAAGAAACAAGCATTAAATGTTTATCAATGCTGTGTTGGTTGTTTTCTAATTATCAATATCAGGTTTTCAGTTTCTTGTTCACATTTATGAAAGGGATGTGTGCTGTTTAAGAAACTGGATCAGCGTTGTCTCTTTAAGAGCATTTTTCCCCATGTTTACACTGCAGGTGAGAGGGAAAGAGAACACATTGTGTGCGAGCTGCAGTGTGCGCTTCCTTGAACTATTCTGTTCTCTCTTTTTCTGTATTCTTATACTTTGTCTATATTTATGTTTTATTTAGGGACACAGCAAGAGTTATAAACATTTTTAGTTCACAACCTAGTCTAAAAAAATTATAATGATAATTAAAGCTTCAAGCAGTGATTAAAGGGCACTCGCACCTCCAGTGCCACTGGCTCTCTGTGGCCAGTTCAACTGAATGAATTTCCTGCAGCTGTTTTGGCTAATGTTCCGGTCACATTCTTGGTGAAAATTTGTAAAATAAGTATCTCATGAATGTTGACCGTTAATGTCCTGTGGCCACCTGGTGGCACTACAGCCGAGAGTGTACACTGTTACCATAGTTCAGACATTCTATGAGAGTTATACTTGTCTTTATGGTGAGCACAAGCTTGCAGTGCATAAATAATTTAACAAAGTCAAAAGAGCTTCACAAATTAATATTCCATGTGCCTTATGATAAGACTGATGGAGTTTGGAGATGAACAGATAACATCTTTAGGAAGCACACGGCCTGGAATTGTACGAGTAAATTAAAAATAACCTACTTAGGAAACTAAACTAAACTAGTCTCCCACAAGTGTTCTAACTTTCAAACACAGCCTGAAATAGCAGCAGAAAACAGCAACTTTGTGTTTGCTAACTGTGGGGGTGGCTGACAGAATTTAAAAAGAATCAACAATGCTTTCATTTCAGTTTGTTTTAGACTCGACTTTAAATGACAATTGCACTAAATATTGAGGTATAAGAACTTGAATTAAGTTATTAGATGTGGAACCTTGTGAATGTGAGATTAATTATTGTGTTACTTCTTTCATTAACCATTAGTGCACCATAAGCTGAAACTGATAAGCTGATGGTAGGTGGCGCTATAGAGCCATTTTGCCAAATCCACTTTTCGAGTCCCAATCAGACATACATTTTCTGATGTAAAAGTTCTGACGTTACTTTTCGAGCACATCTAGGTCCTCAAAAATGCACCGAAAGCTGCGAAACAATAATTACTCTGAGCAATTACAATAGCGGTCCACACATCTTTGGTGCTCAAGCCCTAAATACATAAACTAAAAAGGAACAACTGGCCCTTGTGGCAGAAACAACAGACCAGCCCACCAGGAATAGTCCTGGTCCTCTCGATTAGCCACCCTAGGCATGCTCCTACCAATCTTTGCTCATTACTTCAAGTCTGGTAAATGTCACCCACCCTGATGAGCTGGCAGGGCGCGAGGGAGCAGAGACCACTGATCTGATCCTGCAGAGCTGACAGTTGCATGCTTCTCTGCTCAAGCGCAGACAACCTCTGCTCAGATTCCAACAATGCCACTTCCTGCTGCCTGTCCAGAAAGTGTTGCATCACTTCCTGCTTCTCTGCAAGCAGCTTCATCAGCTGAGAGAACTTGCAGTTGATCCACAGAGAGGTCTGCTGGAGAGAGACCTGAGAGAGAAAAGCACCCGCAGCATCCATCGCTAAAGTTAACCTTCCGGACAGACGTACCGCGAAACCACTAAGCATCACACTTTCACTAGTTTAGAACATGTACCTTCTCCTTCTCCATGTTGTACGTCAGCTCTGCACGGGTTTGCTTCGTCACCTCCTGTTGTTTCTGGATTTCTGCACTTTTTTTCTTTAGCTCTGCCTGTGAACCACAAAAGAAATGTTTCTTTAATTTGTTGAACACTTTGAGAATTAGAACAAACACTACCAGTGTAAAGTTTGGAATGACCCAGCATAACTCATATCCAGGTGGCCAGGAGGAGTTCTGACCGCCACAGTGTCCCTGCTTCTAAAGACTAAACCCTGGTGGATAACCAGCCAAGAGTGTCTGGCTTCAGACGCTCACTGGCACACTCCGACTGGCTCTCTATTGGATAGCACACGACACGTGACTTCATCCGTTCCCGAAGCCCAGTGTGGACACCAAACGGTCAATGTAAAGATTACAATAAATGTTCAAAATATTGTGCTGCAGTCTTTTCCCTTCTATCATGTGGTTTACTTCTATAAAACTGTGCTCCTAAATATTAAACTGTTCAGAGTAAATAATCATTGTGCTTGAACCTTTTTAAATTGTCAAAACCTGTGGATAATTATTACATATACATTTGTCCATAGAATAATACTGTTTTGTGATTGTAGTACATTGAAAAAACCAGTAGAGGGTGATTGCGGTTTACCTGGTTAATACATGTGTTAAAGAAGAGAAGAGAGTAACGTAGAAGTGCTGTTCCCAGAAATAAAGCACCGTTAAATTATGCAAAGAGTCAAAAGCCAACTTTATTTAAAAAAAGTTTAACAATAGCTGTTAAGAATTTAATTTCAAATTAATTTTACCTTTAAACAAAAAACAAACTGCGCAATTTAGAATTAGTTGTTCGTACCCCTCTTCTATTATTAACGCGTTTGCACTAGTGAAAGAACATATGAGAGACTGAAAGTAAAAAAAAATTTAAATGTCACATGACGTGTGCTATCCAATCGCCCGAGAGTGCCAGTGGTGCTAGATGCGCTGCCAGAGTCAGACCCTACTCCAATCAGCAGCTGCTCAGATCGCAAACTAGCCTCAGTTTAGAAGATCAGAAATATTACAGCGTAGCCCATGCTAACCTCAAGAGAGGTTGACTATAGGAGGACAGTAATAAAAGATCATAAATGTAAGACTAACCAGGGAGCTGCTGACAACGAGACCAGGCTACAAGAGAAACTTGACCACTTCATGCCAGGTGAGCCCAATTATGGGGCTAAAGGTGGGTGTTTACGTAGAATCTCTGCTGGAATACTTCCTGTCCTGCTACAAAAGAGCTATACTTCCCATAATAACATCCTCTTCATGCATGACAATGCACCATCTCGTGGTGCCCAGAAGACCACTGCATCATGGACTTCTATGGACTGCTCTTCTGTTCACGGTGGCTCAAATTTCCCTTAAAAAACTGTTGTAACCACATCGTGAGAAAGATCATTTACGCTGCCAACGATCAAGAATTACTTATTAAGCCAGAGAAACACATGTTTACCAAATACAAGCCAATGTTTGTTTTCTGCGATGTTTAAGTCGACTTTTCAGCATTTCTAGAAAATAGGTGATGTCTGTCTTTTTAAGACATGGACGTTTACAAAGACCTCAACACACAGATCCAAACTGAATCTTAAGATGGCTCCTCAGCAGGGTTCTCTTCGTCTGGGTCAAGGAAATATTAACACAATGACACACCCTGCCTGAACATGGCGTTTGCAGTACAACAGATGCACTCTGCACCTCTCTGATCTTTATGGTGCTTGTCAAACAGCTTCCTGTGATCAGACACCAACAGACATCCCTTACTTTTTCTGTGTTCTTTGATTTCTTCTTCTTTTTCTTTCCTGTTTCCTCCACAAAGTCGCTATGAAGGTCATAGCTTCTCAAGAAAAGTGCTTTAGATGAAATTGGCTGTTAAATAACGTTTTTTATGCTGCACTTGCAGCCAGATGGAATCGATTCAAATCTACAAATGGAATGTCTACCAAAGAAACCACTATCAATGAGAATGTAGCACTGAAGTTCATCTCTCAGTTTACATGACAAATAAATTTAATTGATCACTCATTCTGGATGAAAACACAGTTGGAGAAAACAGGATTAAAGGCCTCTACACATCAACCTGAATTTTTGTTATGAAGTTTCGTGCGTTGACGAAACTCGATCTAAAACCTTGAGTTCATCTGATGTACTGCAAACGCCATCTCCAGGCAGTGAGCGTCACTGCATAAACATGTCTTCGAAGAACACCCTCTCAATTCAGACCGGTGTGTAGACCTTTAACCTCATCTTTTATGTCTGTCTGCCTGCCTGCCTTTAGAGCTGCAGTCGGATATATCTGAATATTGAAACACAACACTTAATGATATTTTTAGTTCTTGCAACAGAAAAACAACCCAAAGTATACAAAAGTATGCAAAGAAAACAAAACTGAATTAGAAAAACGAACTAAAACTAAACAATGATGAAAAACATAACTATTATAACCTTGACTCCAGATCGACGAAGACAGTGACTAGATACTTTTTAATAATCCCTTCACAGGGACACTTTAGAATACGAACATACCCTTATTTTGATGCAAAATTGTTTTATCTTCAATCTGGTGAATTTTTAAGAAAAAAAAGATGCCATTCATGCGTCATTCCCGTTTACCTCTCTGTTCCTTAGTTCTTCCCCTACTGAGAGTGTCTCATGTCCCTGGCACTCGTTCACTGAGCACTCGTAGCACACA
Organism: Danionella cerebrum; assembly: GCA_007224835.1. Lineage (NCBI taxonomy): Eukaryota > Metazoa > Chordata > Actinopteri > Cypriniformes > Danionidae > Danionella > Danionella cerebrum. The sequence continues at coordinate 33,643 of SRMA01026114.1, read as the reverse complement.
CACATCCCCTCTCTTACGCAGTAGATGAGAAGGGGTTTCTGGTGCCTCTCACAGATCTCCTCTGGGCCCGTAGTCTCAGCACCTACTGTGCAAACATCCCTTGTTCCTGGACTCTGAGTGGATGCCATCTCGGTCAACACTGACATGGACACATTTCGGTTGAGCTGGGGCCTCAACTTAAACGTTTCTTTACAAAACGGGCAGTGGACCTCCTTCTCCTTGCCCTCCCAGTACTCAGAAATACAGTTTTTGCAGAAGGAATGGCCGCATGGAATGGTTACTGGAACTTTAAATGAGTCCAGGCAAATGGGGCACTGCATGAAGTCATCCATCAGAAAGCTCCAAGACTGAAATAATAAGACATGCATACATAAATACAGACAGAAACACTGACTCAAATGCAGATGCTACTTTTAATCAAATTTACAGATGAGTAAGAGATCTGCAAGCTGCAACTAGCTTTACAGCATACTTTACTCCAGCGGACCATGAAAATAACTTCTGAACTGCAGAATAAAATTGAAATTAATTTTCAGTTCGCAAACGGTTTATGGATAGACAGACCAACAAAAAAGGGAAATATGAACCCTTTGTCGTTTATTAATAAATTTATGTCTTTAACGTTACTTAAAACCTATATTGACGTCTGGGTAAGCAAATAATTTAGTCAACAAGTTCAAAATCAAATTCTGTTAAGGGTTTCAGCATAGACCGGTAACTCTAGTCTATAACAAACTCGTTTATATGCTGAAACACTATATAATATCATCATAAGCATACGTTAGAATGTATTACAACAATAAACTCGTTACTCGTAACACTTACAGCAATATATACTAATCTGTAGAGTAGAAATATGAAATAATTCCAATTTTTAAACTCTTCTTCTTCTTCTTCTTCTTCTTCTTCTTCTTCTTCTTCTTCTTCTAATCGTATGATGGCTTGCTTCTTTTGTTTTTGTGCATTGCCGCCACCTACCGAGATTGCTGTGTCACGAGATGACGATAGGAGAAGTGTTTATATGTATTAAATAGAATTCTAGTTTAAATAGTATTTATATGATACTATTTCCTATATTATAATTGTAATAATAATGTGTTTCCTTACTTTCTCATTTACTATTTCCTACATTATTATATTTAACTCGTCATCTTCCACTCTGAGCAGCAGGTGCACGCTTACGTAATGATGTCACGGGCACTTCGTTCCACGTACACAAAAGCAAGATTTCAAAATGCAAACCTTTCCACAGATTTAAACCTGAACTGAAACCTTGTTTCCACCTCCCTTAACTCCAAGGCCATGATCACCTCAACTGTCCTGAAAGACTTTATGTCATCAATGAACTGATTATTTGCATCCAGTTGTATCCCTCTATCTTTTAGTTTTCTGTGTCTGTATTTTTCCTATCTTGCTTGTTTTTCTAGAAATCTCTGTTCTGATATTAAGTGTAAATATTAAAAAAACACAAGTTGTTAAAATGTATTTCAGCAAATCATTGGTTAGGAAACGAGAAAATAAGTGAAATTAGACACAAAAAGGTTTCATGTGAGGGATGCAAGAACGATGAAACGCTTGAGAAGAGGATGTCTTAAAACAAAGCAGAGCAGACACAAAAGAACAGAAAGAAATTGAAAGAAAAACGTTACAGACTAAAATAAGCTCAAAAACAATTTTATCTTTGAGAAATTAAATCGCTTAAAGAAACATTTCCCATTTTCTCAGAAATACAAATATATAAAACCTTAATAAAACCTTTGCTTTAGTAATAAAACTATCCCTACAACCACACCAGCTGGTGGCGGTAATGCCCTAACGAGGGGCTTCTAAAACACAAAAAACACCAGAAGAAGGAATTCATCATGGCGTTACGCGGATCGTTGTGTGCTTCACGCCGCTCTGCAGTAGAAGCGGTTCTGCAGCATCATGCGAGGGCTCTTCGGTGCTCTGGTGAGTCGAAATGGTACAATAACTTGTTGTTAGTGGCTGAACTGGAGCTTAGTCTTTATTAGCTTTGTTGTGATTTGCATATTCGTGGGCGTCTCGTCTTGCTCTCAATGACCTTTACCAAATGTTTAATTCACCTTTTATTTTTGTCTCTAATACGCATTCATTTTTACGTTAATGTATAGAATGTCAACAGGAGCAATGCTTGTATTTGACTTAATTCTATGTTTACTTGAACACTGCTGTGTAAAAGTTTTAGGCAGGTGTGTAAATAAGGCTTTAAACCAAACGGTTTACGAAATACAATTGACATATACAGTATTTTATTTAAATTTCAAAACGCAAAAAGAGTGAACAAAATAGAAATATAAATCAAATCCAAATTTGCTGTAACAATCTTTTGTCTTCAATTTTTCTAGGTATCCTTGGAGGATTATAGTATGTTCAACCAAAAATGTACTAATGTGTTTGAAACCCAGTCATTAACTGAAACAGAAACAGCTGTGTAGGGGGATAAATACTGTGTAAGGAATAGCCACAACTCTGCTACCAAGGTGAGGTTCAGAAATACAATTTTCTTGTCATATCAAGATTGAATGCAGCTTAGACACAAGGTAGTTTTACTGCATCATAGCAAGCTCTGTAATCTGTTTGAAATAGATTAAAGGCCTCTACGTTCCAAATTTTCTATCTGAAGTTATGTTTCTATCTGAAGCGATAATGTGCCTTGTTTTAAAACCTTGGGCACCAACAGGAGTTTACACATCTAACCGAACAAGAGGTGCTAACGGAGAAGGCTTCAGAGTTGAAAAAGCTGGCTCTTTGGATGACTTGAGAAGGATGTGAAAGAGCCTCTCGCGCTCATCCCACATTTTCATAGCGACTTTGCACAGGAAAGATATCCTCTCTTTTCTACACAATTTGATCAAACAGCTCCCCCCGAATTTCCTGAAGGTTTAGGGCTTGTATTACCTTATATACATGGTACGTATATATTTCATGGCAGGCACATGTTCAATGTTACTGATGGCTGGTAAATCTAAGCGGCCAGCGAAACTTACACGTGTCGCAGAGGCGCCACACCAATGCAACAGATGACACCATCATCAATCTGTAATCCGTGTCAGAGAGCAAGATGTCGAATCACTATAAAAACTGCCGCTTGCCGCCATTGTTTGTGTATCGTAATGTATGGCAAATGTGAGGGGCAGAAAGTGAGCTGTGCACATTCTTCGTGCAGCGTTTACATATTACGACTCTTTTTGCTGTCATAACTGTTCCCAATCTTACTAAATAATCTTACACAGTTCCCCCCAGATGTGCATGACTTTAAATCGACACTAATAAATGTGAATATCGGCCGATGTATTATAAAAATAACAAATATCGGCACAATTTATTGGCCAGCCGATGAATCGGTCTACCCCTAAACCAAATATTGGGTTGATTTCGATTTTCGCATTTTGTTCATTGATGAAAGTGAATGATGAACCTTTCTATTTCTAAAAGCATGCTTTGTTTTCGAACTTTTAAACCTACCTACACCTTTTGCACAGTATGTAGTGCAGACTCGGACAATATTCATTAAAAAAAACCTTGTTGCATTAATCTTTGCTTTAACAGTTCTGAATCACTGTATTGTCATTTAATCTGCTGAATGATCAGGGCTCTCTTGTGTTTGATTCCTCTGTAGCTGTTCTGGGACGTCGCGCGCCTCCCCTGGGCCCGATGCCCAATGAAGACATCGACACGAGTAAGATCGATGATCTGGAGAAATACCGCAGCTACCCTCGTTACATCATAGAAGCAGACAAGGCCAATCTGAAGGATGTGTGGTGGAGAACATACAGGAAATACCGAGAGGAGGAGGCCAAAGAACGTGAGGCACTCTCGAGATGTGAACACGCAAACATTAAGTTCTTGAGCTCTCTAGAATAGCCATTATATTTTCCCAGAACTCACATAAGTCTCAATGCTTTTGTTCGTTGATGGCTGTTTGTGCTTAACCCTTTAAGACCTGCAGGAGCACCGGCGATCACATTTGTAAATCAAATTTTAAATGCCGGTAAAACTGGAACCACATAGATAGAGCAACAGAAGAAACATGCCTCATAGAGCTGTAGTTGTTTAGAAAACCAGTAAGAATTCGCAAAAAAATTATCAAAAGCCTAAACAAAAAACACATTATAATCCAGACCACATGTTTTAACAGCACTTCTGATGAAGGATATTACCTCATCACATTGTAAAAGTGATCAATTCCTGCAATATTACCCGCAAACCATGGCGTGATGTCATCTTCCTGGGACTTCTTTGGGACTGGGACTTTTATCCCCTCCGGATACCGATCCCGATACTTGGGCTCAGGGTATTGGGCTAATACCCAGTACCGATCCGATCCCTGGGTGCGTATCTGTATTTACAGCTGTAGATACTACTAGCCCTGTATTAATTGACATTTTATGCATTTTATAATTAAAAATTAATTATTTTATGCTGTGCTTCAGATATACTCAATATGGCAATGACAATAATCAATATGGACATAAAAAAATGTAATAGACATACCTATCTTTGAAATGTGGATACAAGAGAGTGGCAACTGCATACAAGGGCTCTTCCTTGATGGTTGCGAATCGTTTCTTGACGGCCTCAAGAAGAGTGTTTTTCATTGTTTTTATACCAGTGTCCTCCTGGCTCTCCCGAGCAAGTAGCTGTTTTAGAACTGTAACTGAGGGGATCACTTCTGCTACAGACGTGGTGGAGGAGCTATTCTGTTTTTCCATGGCTTTTTTCATGTTGCTTGCGTTGTCGTGCAAAATAAAATGAACACGGGATTTAGAAATATTCCACTTCACAAGCATACCCTCGAATGATTCAGCTATGGACGCGTACGAGCTGCGAAACTCGTTAGCCTGCAGCACTGCACTTTGAAGAGTAAAAGATGGCGGCGTCACTGTGTCCAGCTCCAGATGTGAGTAGTGAAGCTGAAAGTTCGCACGTCCTTTAGTAAACATGAAATGTGTTCGCGCACCGTCTCATATAATTTAGGGAGCGACCATTTAATTATAGCGACCATGCAAACTGTACCGGGGCTCCAAATGTTCAATTAAGCAGTGAAAGCCCACGTTTTCGACCACTGACAGTGGCTAGTCATCCAGTACAATAAACTCAATAATCCTGTCGGTTATCTTTATTGCTCGTTGGCTGTCTTGTGTAAACATTTCTCTTTGTTTGAATGAAGCTTCCAATGTTTGTTGCGGCTTGTCCTTCTCCTTGGTTGCTTGTGGCAACACGACACAACTTCCTGTGTTTACATTCTGACCAGCAAAGAAGAATTGATTTCCGCTTTGCAACGATAAGCTAGGATAATGACTAGGTAATGTTTATGAAAATGGTATCGGATCGGTACGTGGACTGAAATACTCTGCGATACAGATGCCAGATGTTTTTGTGGTATCGGCAGCATTTTCTATGCTGGTATCGGAATCGGAACTCTAATCTAAATTTCTCCTAAACCTCCCATAACATCCCTTTTGCCACCTGTGAGGGGCATCAAGCTCAAAAAAACCACACAGGGGTGAAGAAAGAGTGTGGAAAGTGAGCTCCCTTCATGTGTGAGACGTGTGAAGCGCCTCTATGTTATTGTGGACAGGAAGTGTAACAACACCAATTACAGCTCTTCAGTCGAGAACAATACTGTTCCACTGTAAAGAGTTTGTGTAGTAACTAGTTTGGGGGGTTTTATATTATTATATATTTGTAAATCTATATATATATATATATATATATATATATATATATATATATATATATATATATATATATATATATATATATATATATATATATATATATATATATATTTTTTTTTTTTTAAATTTATTTATTTATTTGTTTGTAAAGCTAAATCTTTATTTATATATATACACAGTATATATTTTTTCCCTGATTGTGTATAGTGTGTTCTCCTGTTGTGAAGTTTCACCACAGAAACATTTTTTTTCCACTTTGCAATTTGATTACACAGTTGTAAACAGTTTATTTTGATTTTCATGGTATGTTTTATGCAAAAGGTGCATGTTTTTTGTCTTTGAGTGCTACATGGTTCAAAAGCATTTTGTGCAACTTTTTTTACATTTACAATTTTGAGAGATAAAGCTATGACTTGTCTGTATTTAGAAAAAATTATGTGGAGAAAAGTTTTTAATTTTTTTGTGTTTTTTTTTTTTTCTTCAGCCATAGAGCCTGTGAACATCGGGCTCCCGCGTTGTTCGCTGACTAGAAAGACACTGCTTAAGAAGAGACTAAAGGTGGTCTGGGAGAACAGACATTGCCCTGAGTTGGAGAGGGAGCGCAGACTTCAAACATGTGAGGCAAATTCTTTCTGAAGATAAATTAAACGTTTTTTTTGTCTGGTTTTGATTTGGTTTTGGTTTGTCAGTCCAAATCCCTTTGGATAAAGTGAAGGCGGAGTGGGAGAAGACGAGCGGCCCCTATCAGATCCGCAGACTTGCCCAGCACTACGGAATCTTTGCTCATCTCTTCCCCATGGCTTACTTTCTGCCACGTGTTATGATCCGAGTGATGTACGGAGAGGATAGCAGTGCTGTGGTGCATTATGGGAATCATTTAACACCCAGTCAGGTGAGACTGAAATTCTCAATTTTGGCCAATATGCAGCTCTATGCAAAGGTTTTATTTGTGAGAAAAATGCTGAAAGAATTTTTCCTGAAATAGAAATTTATGGCTAGAGAACCAAAGGTGCGTTGAACTTTATTGTAACTGCTGGTTGTGTTTAAATTATTATTTTTAAGTTTCTTTTTTTATCAATTGTGACATCTGTGACAAGAATATTGGCCTAAACAATGCTCTAAAATTATTTTATCTCATAGCATCCCCTGAAGGTCACAAAACTTTATGTTGTGGTTTCTTTCAGTAATTCGAACAGTTCTTGCTTGAAAACATCTCATGCATACTATAGTTCATAGCCCTTTGATTGCTGCTTGCAGCTTTACGTTTATTTTATTTTGAGTGTCAAAACAAAAAAAGACTTTAAAAAAAAAGAATTAAATCAACATTTGGGTTTCTAATTTTTGCCTTTAAACCATCCTCAATTATTATAGCTTTCCGCTACACTTGCACACAGCCAGGTGTTTTGTAGGATTCTAGTCAGGCATGTGATCCCGACAATAATAAGTGCTGTCATTACCGGCTATCATGGAGAGTGAACGTAAAGATAAAAGCGTTACAGTGAAATGCACCTAGTGTCACTGAGGCTTGAAGTCGAAGGCAGTAAAGTTGCTGCAGATTCACTGATTCGTTTTCTCTGCTTCCATTCTTTTCAAATGTCTCCCTTGTTTTGATGATGTTACTCTGTGTATAATAATGCAGACTGTTTGCTTTCAAGCTGATCTAATGGTAAGCTCTGATAGATCAGAATTATTTTTGTTGCTCTCAGGCCGCTCAACCGCCCCAGGTTCATTATGAAGCAGAGGAAAACTCTCTCTGGACTCTGCTCCTCACCTGCCCAGGTATGGAAAACACCACTACTAATGAAAAGTAGGCTTTACTAATGCTTCACCAGAAAAAGTAAAAGTTTTTTTTCTCTTGACTTTACAAATATTTACATTTGTGGACACAGATATTTCATCCTCTGCTGATTTCGAACATTTGCCCCTGGATTAAGAAGTTGACTATTTAAAAAAAGTAATGGTAGTTTTATTTAACCAGTGAAAATTTAGGAAAATGTATGGTAATTTGCAGTTTTATATGCTAAATAAGTATTTGAGCCAAGTCAAGTCAAGTCCCAAGTCATGACGGGTCAGGTCTAAGTCATGACGGGTCAGGTCCAAGTCATTACGGGTCAGGTCCAAGTCATGACTGGTCAGGTCCAAGTCATGACTGGTCAGGTCTAAGTCATGACGGGTCAGGTCCAAGTCATTACGGGTCAGGTCCAAGTCATTACGGGTCAGGTCCAAGTCATTACGGGTCAGGTCCAAGTCATTACGGGTCAGGTCCAAGTCATGACGGGTCAGGTCCAAGTCATGACGGGTCAGGTCCAAGTCATGACGGGTCAGGTCCAAGTCATTACGGGTCAGGTCCAAGTCATTACGGGTCAGGTCCAAGTCATTACGGGTCAGGTCCAAGTCATTACGGGTCAGGTCCAAGTCAAGACCCAAGTAACAAAATTTTCATTTCACGTAATTTACAAAAAACAAAGCAATAATAGCTTTGGTTTTATTGGCTCTCTCTCTTTGGTTTTATGCTTACTTCTGTAAAAGAGGGGGGGCGGAGAGCAGACACAAACTGTCGTTTGTGAAGAGCGGAATATGTCATATTACTCGAGTCCACATCTCTTCTAAAATATTGCTTTCAGTTAATAGACAAAAATAAATGTCCATTAGAAGATAACTCATAAGTGAAATTACATTTATTAACAAAATGCGTGATGGACTGATACTCGGCCAAGGTCTGGTGGTAAACTCAAGACATTCACATTTATACTTTTAGCAGATGCTTTTGTCCAAAGTGATCTGTAGAAAAATGCTTTTAATTTGTTATTAATCATGATCTTCATTGATCTTCCATATTCACAATGGAAGAAGCACTCGGGGGTTCTTTAAAGCAGAATAACTGATCATATAATGCAAAACATGCTAATGAATATGGCTTCACCAGTCTGCAGTACTCTCTTATTTCTGAAAACGGCCGCGTCCCGTGTCATGCGCAGATCCACGTTACATTGTTCCTAGGCACAAATACTACACTGCTTCCAGAGTTACATGAAGCAGTTTTCTCTTATACTGACAGCCTCATCGAGGACACCACAACCACAATAACTTTCACTAGAGACATACGAAGTTCCAGGGTCTGTTCAGTGTCCTTGTAAAGCCTCACAGCGCAGTTTATCAATGAACATTTTAAAAATGAGCAATCCATTCTTGGATATGGTGTGTTGTACAGAAGAGTTTGCCATGTATGTGTGCAGTTAAATCACGAATGAAATATTCCCCTTATCGTTATTTCCGATAGTTCTCAGTGTGTATCTTAACCCCAATTAATCAGGTTTCTTATACAAGAGCAAATTCTTTAAAAAAATGTTCTGCTTTGTTATTGTTGTTTTCGCTCCTGCTGATAAATGTATCAATCGATTACCCCTTGTAAAATAGTTACAATTATAGTTTTCAAATACTTATTTTCTGCTCAACATACAGGTTGCATATAATTCACAATATGTTTATGAAAGTAGTAGTTTTTGGTGATGTGTTTATTGCTCCCATGTGAAGAGCTTTTAAGCAATGGAAGTGCTCTTAAGACCCTTTTTATGACTTGACTTTCACAAAACTGAAATCCAGAATACAAGTGAGACATAAGAGAGATATAAAAACATTACAAATGAAAGTTGGAAGACATGGATTTCAAAGGAGATTTTTCTGTTGACCATGGTACGAATGTTTCCTTGTTCCTCCACTAGAGGGCAATGGAGTAACTGAATATATCTGTGTTTGTGCAGATGAGCATCTGGAGAACGAAGAGCAGGAGTATCTTCACTGGCTTGTGTGAGTACTGCTGCATCACTAATAGGAAGATGTTCCAGATGTGCTCGTCTTAAAGGTCTCTCATATGAAATCTCCCGGACCTTTGCTTTCACTAAAAGACACACAATTGCCCCTTGCGTCTCGAAGTACCAGGACTATCCTAAACCAGATTTTAATTGATCTTAAGTCAATGCAATTATATCGATTCAGGGATTTATTTCTTAATGCATGTGCTTCACCTAAGAGGATATGAATGTTCACCTCTCATTAAAATAAAAGTTCTTTAAAATAAACAACCAACCATGTGCATCCTATTATTAATGTAGATGTGTATTTCAGTTATGAACTTAAGTGGGAGAGTTTCAGTTACCAGCATTTATATCAAAATATGGATCCTATCTCGGCAAAACTAACATTTTAAATTAGATATTGATGGCTAAGCTAAATTGAATCGAATTGCTGAATTGATCACAGTACCCAGCCCTATCAACCAGACAGAGTTTACAGTAGTATCTAAGCAGATGCCATTTTCAAATTCAAGAATATGTATGACTCGTCTCAGTATTCAAAACTTGATTTAAATGTCTTTAAAAAATGTAATGTTTCACCAGTTCTTTAACGCCAGAAATCCCAGACAGCAGCCATTTGCCTTTTCTACCTATAAAACCCACCGGAAAGCTATTTGGCAAGTAGGTGTGAACAGGATGCTTATTTTTGGGTAAACAAGGCCATACCTTGTGCACCACGGCGGGCTAAGCTGAAGTACTTCATGGGAAAGTTCAACACACATGTGTTTATTGCTGAGGTTTATGGATAAAATGGCACAAAATAAAGGCAGCAAACTGCTCTTTGGGAATGCAACTGTTCAGGGAGGTGATGATTCTAAACCATGACTTCTTGCCAGGTTATAAAGGGTTAAAGCAGAAAATCCACTTTCACATGCGCTAGTTCTGTGTACCGTTCTATCTAGAAATTCTCGAGCATCTTCAACTGTTACAGATCCGCCGCTGTTGATCTCGATGAGGGTCTCCTGGCCAGACACTGATAATGATGTAGGCATGGCAGTGAATGGGGGACCTGTTTGCATTTCACCTGTTAAGAATTATTTTTGCTAGAGGCTGGTAAATGCACATCAATCTCCAACATTCTTGAAATCAAACTGGGTAAATTGGGTGCAGGTAGCTATTTAAAACACGATGGAAAATCAGTATTAAAGTCAGTGACTGCTTTATGTTAAGAAAACCTTGTGTAATAAAGCATGTGATCATAAAGGCATGCTCTTGTTTTTTTCAGTGGTAACATCCCAGGAAGTGCTATAAGTTCAGGGGAGCAGATCTGCCCCTACATCAGCCCATTTCCAGTCAGAGGGACTGGATTCCACCGCTTTGTCTTCATCTTGTTCAAGCAAGAGCATCCAGTGGATTTCAGTGCTGAGCTCCGGCCAGACCCCTGGTGAGATCTCAAGTCATGAGCCCCCAGACATCATCAGCAGAACTCTTGCTTCCTGGTGGTTTCCAATGGAAAATACGTGAGATGAAATGCTGCAGGAGGGAACTGCTGTGCACAAAACTTTCACTCTTTAGCTCTTCTTGTTCATTGTTCTTCTATAATCGCCAAGGGTTTCATCCTCATCTATTCTTGTAGGTTTCCAAAATACCGGAGAAGTGAATTCTGCTGCGCCAGAGATTTTATGGCATGTTTACTTTGTTCAGAACACACAGGAAAAGTGGTTGTTTTTTTTCTTACAAGCTCAGACTTCAGATTGCAGATGGGATTCGATTTCTCAGATAAAAGCCATGTTTGCTGAAAAACTGTAGGTCTTTTAATTTTTCAAAAATTTTTACAGAGGTAGTGAGGTAAATAACAATTTAAAAACCGTGAAACTAGTCCCGTCTGAACAGAACTTATGACCTCAGATGATCATTTCAGAAGAAAAAAGATTCTAACCTGATAGAATTGATGCAAATGCTGGTAAATGTTATAATAAATGCTTTATTTCAGCAGAGGCCGTTTTAAAACGTTACTCAGGATAAACGAGGTTTTTCATCTCTGTGTGTGCAGCCACAGCCTAAAGCAGCGCACTTTCAGAACCCTCGACTTCTACAGGAAACATCAGGATTCCATTACTCCCGCTGGCCTGGCCTTCTTCCAAAGCCAATGGGATCAGTCGGTCACCGACACATTTCACAACCTCTTGAGTGAGTGGTGCACACTGCTTGTCTTGCAATGAATGTGAAGCATTGAGTTTTGCACCTTTGCTAAAGACTCAGCTTTGACTTTCTCTATTTACACAAAATATCACCTTTCGTCCAAAGGATTCTTCAAAAATTCACCACTAAAATATGCAACTATTCACAGTTCACTCTTGAAATTCTTTTGTGGAAATGAGAGAAAAGCTCTTTTGAGTAGTTTCTTTCGCAGTGTGTGTGACACAGCTCTATGTTTGACGAACGTCCAGTTTGAGTTTTTGATTCGGAAGTTCTTTGTAAAACGTGTCTTTAAAAAGAAAGAGTCGACTCTGTTGAAACGAGTCATCATTAACCCTTAGAAGTCTGCACGCACCGGTGGAGTGTCAATCACACCGACTGTTTTGAATAAGATGGGAATGGCACAGCCCACCTATAGTTTAATTTTGATTTCAAATATAATGAGTAGGTTTCAAAAAGATTATTGGTTTAGGTTTTGAGCGAACAATACAAGAGTTATGACACGTAATTCAAATTAAAATGTGTAATCATCTTTCAGTTTCATTTTAAAGATCCCAAATCGATGACAAATCCAGTGGTGAAAAGAGGGGTTTACCTTTTTAAGTCCAAGATGGCTTGTGTTTTTCAAAGTTCTGGCACAAAAAATGAATTAACCAGCTTTTATTAAAGTATGGATCACTTCCTCCCAGTCACAACCAGTAAGTACAATGATAACAGCTGCTGTTGTGTTCCGATTGTGTTGAGTCGTTGTAAAATCTGCTAAACAGTAAATGGGTAAAGAAAATGAAAGTGGTTTGAACTTTCCAACGCATCTTTCTGTCATTGTTGACAAAACAAAAAAATACCTTACGGTTGTTCACAGATATTTGTTCTTAACATAAAAAGTCGGCATTGTTCAATGCCAATGTTGTCATTTATGTTTGGCGTCCAAGACTTTGAGAAAAGGTAAAAAAAAAAAAAATCCAGGCCACACACAGTTTGCAGAGGTACAAAGGCCTTGATGCCTAGTCGTACTTGTAGGGTGCATTCACATCTCTCTTGTTTAGTTCAACCAGAGTTGAGGTAGATAGAGAGACGTTTAAGCAAAAAATCCTTTTATCTGATAGATTTTTACAGTTTGAATTAGAGGTTGTTAATCGGCAAAAACAACACGAAAGGGAAGTAAAAGTTGAAATTTTGAGTTTTTGAAAAATATGAAAGCATTTTCTTAAAATATATGTAAAATAAGATTTGTCACCAAACATAAAGCACGTTTGAAAAACGTTTAAATAATCATTTTGCTACAATCACTTTGCATTTATCAATTTAATTCGGCTAATGCGTTTTACATTTGTTAAATTGTGTTCAACTTAGAAATAAATATGGCTTTACATCTTGAAACTACAGCTGTAAATGGAATTATATAATTATATTTGCCATTTTAATTTTGCACCAAAATTTGCACATGTATGGGGGGAGTGTAAATACAATAGAACATTTAAACTATACATTTTGCATTTCGATTACAAAAGAATTGACACAAAGGTGTAATCGAATCCCCGGCTGGAAAGCGCATATGATTTCTGCATTCTGGGACTGAATCAAGAAACTGAGCATCGTTCACAATTGCAGCCAGGACTTTATCAGTAGAGCAGGAGTAAGGTCACAGGGTCTTGCGAATTTTCAAAGTCACATCGATGCACAAATGTACATGTTTGAGATCTACTATGTAACTCCCTCTGATATTTCAAGACACCAGGTGTTCTTTTTGACGGACATTTATTTGCAGGCTGGTGCTATCAAAAATGCCGTGAGAACTGTACAAACATACAAATAAATATACATACATATATTCGAGTTATGTCGTTTTCTGTAAGAATGTTTATATCACACATGAAACATAAATGGGCATACCTTGTTGGCCACTATACCAAAAGTAGTTAAAAACGAATCTTGCTACATGAAACAAAGATTAACTCCATGCTGCTTTCCTCATGGTAAACACGCTGGGTGTATGACGTGTTACAATATTACCAGTCCTGACGGAAACAAATCAACTTAAAGTTCCATTACATCATACATCAACCTATAGTAATTATAAGGAACTGTTTCGATGAACATAAATTGTAATTATAATCACTGAAATAAATAAATAATAATCTTGAAAATAGTGCAAGCATCAAATGCCCTTACTGGCAGCTACATACTATACAACGAGATGAAACCATGATGTACCAACTAAAGTGCTTGATATTTCCCACAGAAATGAGAGAGCCAGTGTTCGAGTACCAGAGACCCCCAGTTTATCACCCGCCCCAGAAGAAGTATCCTCATCTACAGCCCCTCAGATACCTGGACCGCTACCGAAATGGAGCAAAGTACACTGTTGGAATTTACTGAACTCATTCGCTAATAATGGCAATGTCTTCTTTCTAATAAACAGATGCACTGCTGCTCGTGTCGTTTGTTTTCCTAAACCTCCGTCCCAACTGTTGTTTAGAACCAAATATTGAAAAAGATCAAAACAGAATTGATTGAAGCAAGAAGACTTCAAAAATAATTCAAAACATCTCTTCAAAAAATGTGACATTTGCTCCGGATGAAAAAAACAGAAACACATCTCCTCCAAGACCATTTGAGTTTTGGACAACACAGCTTTCTGAGACATCAAAACTAGTCTGACCCAGATTGCTGGATCTTTTCGAAGTGGTAGCAGTAAAGGAATTCTGGGAAATCACTGAAAATGTTCGGACATTTTCCAGAGAACTTCTTAGAAACTTCTCAATCTGACCAAGAATATATCAAGCACCATGTAAAAGTATTTGAACCCTAGGCTCTAGGTTGTACGTATAATATCCTTTTGAGGAAAATGGGAAAAGGAAACAAGAAATCCTCGAGTTGATGCATCATACAGAAATGGAGGTTTGTTTAAATTAAAATCATAGCAATTTTGGGATGGATCCTCTTGGCTCACTATCACAGAATATTTCAGAGAATTTTGTGTAGGTAGAAAATTTTTCAGATCTTTGAGTTCATCTCATAAAAATGAGAGCAATAACTAAATTGCGTCTATCCTTCTGTAAAAAGACGAGTTATATGGATGTGCTGAAAGAGGACATGAAGGTAGTTAGGAAAGAGTAGAGGATACTGAGGACAAAATTCCAAAGCGGATGATTCGCTGTGGCGACCCCTAAACTGGGAACAGCTGAAAGGAAAAGATCCTTCTGTTAAAAGGACAAATGCCCAATCTGTTCTCTGTTATGCCCAAACACTCTACACAGCTTTTCTGATTTTGATGACAAAATTTCACATCCACAATCAAAATTCTCCAATTGCAAACCCCTTTTCTTAATTCTTTATAACGAAATTAAGTCATATCAGTGCTGTTACTATCTCTAAAAGTGACGATAATAAAGCAACGAAACTTTATAACAGCTGGATTTTGTTCAATGTTTTCACATAAACTTCTGTCTTTTCCCCTGGCTTTGCTCAGTTTTTCATCTCTGTGTGTGCAGCCACAGCATGAAGCAGCGCAGTTTCTTAACTCTCGACTTCTACAGGAAACATCAGGAAACCATTACTCCAGCTGGCCATTGAGTTTAGCTACTTTTAGACTCTGACCACTTTCTCTATTTACACAAAGTATCACCTTTCATCTAAACCATTCTTCAAAAATTCACCACTAGAAGATGCAACTATTCACAGTTCACTCTTGAAATTCTTTTGGCTTTTGTGGAAATGAGAGAAAAGCTATTTTAAGTACCGGTAGTTTCTTTCGCAGTGTGTGTGACACAGCTCTATGTTTGACGAACGTCCAGTTTGAGTTTTTGATTCAGAAGTTTTTTTTTAAAATGTGCCTTTACAAAGAAAGAGTCGACTCTGTTGAAACGAGTCATCATTAACCCTTAGAAGTCTGCACGCACCGGTGGAGTGTCAATCACACGGACTGTTTTGAATAAGATGGGAATGACACGGCCCACCTATAGTTTAATTTTGATTTCAAATATAATGAGTAGGTTTCAAAAAGATTATTGGTTTAGGTTTTGAGCGAACAATACAAGAGTTATGACACGTAATTCAAATTAAAATGTGTAATCATCTTTCAGTTTCATTTTAAAGATCCCAAATCGATGACATAAGTGCCATCCAGTGGTGAAAAGAAGGGGTTTACCTTTTTAAGTCCAAGATGGCTTGTGTTTTTCCAAGTTCTGGCACAAAAAATGAATTAACCAGCTTTTATTAAAGTATGGATCACTTCCTCCCAGTCACAACCAGTAAGTACAATGATAACAGCTGCTGTTGTGTTCCGATTGTGTCGAGTCGTTGTAAAATCTGCTAAACAGTAGATGGGTAAAGAAAATGAAAGGGGTTTGAACTTTCCAACGCATCTTTCTGTCATTGTTTGAAAATCATTATTAGATGAATGCGAACGGGCCTTGAGAGACAGAAACCTGCTCTGACTTCAGAGGGGCAGCTGTTGGATGAGGTAGGGCAGAGGGCGGGAGCATACACCACCCTGGTGGTTGATGTACGCTACAACCGCAATGCTGTTCGTCCTGACAAGCACAAGATGACATAGAAGTGGGCAGAAGCGCCTGGGAAATGGTCAAAGAAGGAGGAGGGATGCCCTGAGCAGAACTAGCAGAATTCATGACCAAATTGGAGTTTTCATCGCATACAGATACATCCAAGACTCCAGTAGAGGGGAGTCCATTATTCTTACACAGGACATGAGATCTTTCTTAACACTAGGGGTGCCGCCATCCTGAGTGGCGGCAGCAAGGTGACTGTGGTAGTCTCTCCCCCTCCAAGGGGAGTTGGGTCAATGCCAAGACAAGAATGTCATAACCTCCTGAGTCACCAATCTCAGGGGCACTTCTTGAAAGAAGTACTGCTTCCGAGTACCCACTGAGTATGGTTGTGTTTTCCGCTGTGCAGAGGTCTTCATCAAACTAGTAGTTGGAGGTTCCACACTTCTTACAACGTGGAACTAATTACGCCAGATCCTCTGCCTGCCTCTTGATCGTGGAGACCTTCGACATGAAATCCACGGCGACACCAAAGAGTATACCTGGGGACACAGGCACATCCAGAAACCTTCATGGGGGAAGCATTTTCTGCCTGGTGTAGTGGCCAATGGTATTACTGGACCACTAACGTGAACATTGTGTGGCCAGTCCTCTTCTCTGCTGACTTCAGCCCCAAAGGGTCAGTAAGAGTCAGTGGCGGAACATAGTCCCAGAGGATTGTTGGCTGCCATGTTCAAGGTCGCCATGGAGTGCAATCATGCAGCAGCTTGCACACAGCCAAAAACAGCCTTTTGTCATCAGAGCTGATGATAACTTTTCCAGCCTGGAAGGGACACTGGAGAAAAGTAAACAAACACCAGGCAGCAGCACTGTCAAGGAACAGAAGCACGGCAACAGCCTGCTGGAATCACTGAGAATCCTCTAGCTCAGGGGTGTCAAACTCAGTTGAGGTTGGAGCTTAACTGTGCAGGGCTGTGGCCCTCCATGAACTAACACACCTGATGCAGGTCCTTTAGGCTGTTTGTAAGCTTCAGGTCTAGGTCTCCCTGAACAGGGTTGGAAGTAAACTGTGCAGGGCTGCAGCCCTCCAGGAACTGAGCGCCTGCCAGAATAGTTTTGTAAGCCTTGAAACTGCTTCTTAGAGGTTTAAACTTGTTTGTTTTGTTTCAGTATGCTTTTAGTCTTGAAGGTTTTTCAAGTACTCTGAGCTAGGCTATTTCCAGGCGGCTGTGTTTTTTTAGGAATGAATTAGGGATGAAATGCCATTTTGTACTGTTGGCAAAATGAGCCACCTTTTCAAAATGCAAAAGGGAATAATACTCAGAGCTGATGACAGACACATAATACAGTTGAAGCGAAATTACAAATTCCACTGTTAAACTGCTCGAGGAAGGGATTTACTGTACAAAGCAAACCAGTCAGATAATCTGATTTTCACAAGGCAGGACAAGTTTATTTGTACAGCACATTTCAGAAACATCAGTAATCGTTCTTTGTAGAGACGGTGGAAATCAAGCATATAGAACACACATGCCCAGAAACACAGCTGGACATAAAATGCAATTTAGAAACAGTATTTAAAACCAATTTAAAAGAGCTCCAAAAGATATAAACAGATTCAAAAAGAGGAATGAATAAAGATGAGACTGTTCTGACATTGCTGCTCAGTCAGTAAAAGCACCCTTAACCCTTATGTGTTGGGGAAGTTTTCAGCCACTTGAGGCTTAAGAAAATTTGGCCAAATTTTTCCTATGTTTCAGTAAAATTGAATGATTGTCGGTGGCAAATGTTATTTTTTACAGATATGCTTTGATTTTTTTCAAAAATGGGCAAATTCACTACCCTTTTGTGTTTGTTTACAGCCACTAAATTAAAGTGCTTTAAAAATATATTAAATCAGTATTTTTTCTTTTGGCGTAGTCTACCTCAGTTCTACTAAAAACTACAATAAAGTAGAGACTGCTACTTTCTAGTTCTGGTCAGGATCCAGGCAGCCTCAGCGGAAGACCTCATCGTTATTTCCAAATGCAATAGCTTCAGTATTATATTTATTTACACCGGGGAAAATAAGTATTGAACACGTCAACATTTCTCTCAAAAAACATATTTCTAATCAAGCTATTGACATGAAATTTTCACCAGATGAAGAAATCCAAACATTTATCTCCATAGATGAAGTGATGTGTAATTAAGTGAAACGGCACAGGGAATAAGTATTGAACACACGTACTGAAATTTATTTAATACTTAGTGCAAAAACCTTTGTTGGTGATTACAGCCTCAAGACGCCTCCTGTATGGAGAAACCAGTGGAATACATTGCTCAGGTGTGATTTTGGCTCATTCATCCACACAAACTGCCTTCAAATCTTCAAGGTTCTGGGGGTCTCTTCTGTGAACACGGATCTTCAGTTCTTTCCAAAGATTTTCAATTGGATTCAAGTCTGGTGATTGACTGGGCCATTCTAGCAGCTTTATTTTCTTTTTCTTCAACCAGTTGAGTGTTACCTTGGCTGTGTGCTTGGGATCGTTGTCTTGCTGAAAGATCCACCCTCTTTTCAACTTCAGCAGCCTGGCAGATGACAGCAGATTCTGATCAAGAATGTCTCGATACTTTTCTCCAGTCATTATTCCTTCAATGATATGAAGTCTACCAGTACCACATGCTGAAAAACAGCCCCACGCCATGATGCTCCCACCTCCAAACTTGACTGTTGGTATGGTGTTTTGGGGGTGATGTGCGGTGCCATTTTTCCTCCAAACATGTTGTGTCTTATGACATCCGAAGAGTTCAATTTTGGTCTCATCTGACCAGAGTATCTTCTACTAGAATGTCATGGGTTTATCCAAATGTTGTGTCGCAAACTCCAAACGAGCTTCAACATGCTTCTTCTTCAAAAATGGAGTCTTGCGTGGTGAGCGTGCCTATCATGCAATGCTTCTTGTCCATCACCTTACTGGTGAGAAACCTTTTTAAAAGGCATTAATCAGGACTATACTAGTTGATATTACTGTGCACTAATAGGGGGCAGGTTAACCTTCTGAATACTGACAAACTCCAGCTGCTTTCTTAGCTCGCCAGACCTTTTTACCTGTTCTTCATGTGTTCAATACTTATTCCCTGTGCCATTTCACTTAATTACATATAACTTCATCTATGGACATGTTTGGATTTCTTTCTATGTGTGCATTACTTGGGTTGATGCCATAGTTCGAATATCATGTCAATAGCTCGATTAGAAATATGTTTTTTGAAAGAAATGTTTACGTGTTCAATACATATTTTCCCCGCTTTAACTGAAGAAAGTTTTGCATCCTGCTCCTAATCTTATAAGGCACTCGTAGAGAGAATTTATGGCGTTGTAGTCATTTGGGGAAATAATTGAATAGATCTGAGTTTCATTATAATAACTGTGGTGAGATATTAACCTGATAAACCTGTTTAAGGCATCATTTTTTTTGTATAAAGGCATGTTTGAGTGGAATGAATCCAAATAAATTCATTGAGAAAATGCATTTTCAACCTGAAAGCAACACACACACACAAGAAATAAATGTCACAGATTGAGGTTAGGTCCTGAACTGAGGTTAGGGTTAGTGTGCGGAAGGAGCTTAGGGTTAGGATTAAGCCCCCAAGGAAGGTTAGGCCCCAAACGGATGTTAGGGTTATGCCCCAGACAGACGTTAGATCTGCGACATGTAGAAGTTTGCTTCAGTACGTGTGCTTTTGGCATTATTAATCAGAAAATTGACAGAAGTTCGGGATCTGTCTGCATCTATTGTGCTTTAGGTTAGGGTACGTTTTTTTAGGGGGTTAGGGTCACCAGACGGAGAACTATTGGTCACTCCAGAGAATGAGTTTCCACTGCTCTGACGTGTTTTGCGCCCCTGCATCATTACTTTTTATTGCACTGGTGACGTTTGGCTTCACCATAAAAAAACCCATTGAAACCACCAAAAGAATGTGAAGGTTGAAGGTCTTACCTCTGCACGCAGCTGCTGAATTCATCTACAAAGAAAAATTAAATTCACATCTCGAGTGCAGGAAGAAATTCAGGAAAACTCTCTTAAACAAAGCAGTGTTTAAACAAAGCAAATATTATAGTCACTTTCAATAAAAAAAACGCACTGGATTATAATGATAATTTAAACTTGATAATAATTTATGCATTTATTACAATTAATTACAATAAAAATGATTTCTTTCTGCATAAAAGTTCTTCATTTACAGTCATTACAGAGGAAGAACACAAAATAAAGAGAATACCACCAAATCCCAACAATGAATCAACTTCAGAAATTCCATGTTTTTATCTTCGCACTGGATCAGAAAAGTAAACTGTGGAGCACAACTGATTAGCAGACAGATGGACACCCGTGCGCCTAGGACCAGGCGATCTTCAACATCTCCTCCACCTCCAGGATTTTTTCTCTAGGTTTTCCCAGCTCTCTTCCTCTCTTTTCCTCCTCTGCATTTATCTTCTCCCACTGAGAGAAAAGCACTGTCTGCACATCTGGTGATGGACACAGCTGTTAGCTAATGCACCACAAGACACACTCCTCATCTTTAAAGTGTGTACATCATGTAACAAAGGTTTAAAGGGTCAATTATAACATTTCTATGGTTATTAACAATCATCAATACATAGTTTACTATAGTGTCGATCGATCAACTTATGATCGATGCTTATGGAGTTATGGACCCTCTTACAGCTCCATAGAAAAATCTCCAAACGACAGCGATAGTACTCGATATAATTAATATAATATCAAACGATCAACAATTGAACAAAACAGTCATGAGCTGAAAAACGAAACAGGTTAGGAGGCTTAAAACTGGTTCAGGAATTTCTAAACTCTGAGGCTGAGAAATACAGATTCTTATCCTTGAAAGGTTGAGCACAGCGGTAGCTTTACTGCATCAACAAGGTCTCTCCAAGATTTCAAGGCAGGCTGGAGATTTAAGATGTGTTGGTCTTTTGATAAAGCAAAGGAAATGAAAGACACATCAAGATAATTACGCTTCAAAAACAGAAGATGTTCAGCAAGGTAATTAGAAACCGATGGGACACCCATGTACTCTTTAGAGAAGTCTGGCCTGAAGTGGTCTTCGTGGAAAAATTGCTTAAAAAAAGACCACAACTCTGATGCGGGAGCAAGGAAAAGAAATCATAGGAACATGTTCTTAGAATGAGTGGGCTGCAGTTTTGCAAATGGAGTTGTGGTCAGGATTAACAGTGTTCTCGATGTTGAAAAACACCATTGTTATCAGGGAGATGTATGATTGGCTCCAAATTATTCTGCAGCAGGACAATGGCAACAATCATACAGCAGAGTCATCAAGAATTATCAAATTACAAAAGAAGAGGAGAGAAAAAGAAAGAAGTGTAGCTCAAAGAATTGCTGCTGTTTTAAAGACAAAGGGTGGTCTTCAAAACGTTCCATTTCTGAAAGCATGCTTTGTTTCCAGCTTTCTAAACCTTTTACCCAGTACTGTGTATCAAATTCATTTAACTAATTCAGAATTTCGTTTTGATTAGGGCACAGCGGCTCTTTGGGGTTTGATGTATGAGTTTCTGTGTATAACCTCGTTTCTGCAGTAGTTCAGAGATGCTTTGCGCTCCAGGTTTGCTCTGAGTCAGATCCAGCTTTCCTGTTTCCATATCGTGGATCACAACCCGTGCGGTGTCGAAACTGTCGTTCATGGTGGTGCCAATAACTCCCGAGGGTCCCCGCTTCACCCAGCCACTGCAGTAGAGTCCTGGACATAAATGTACTATTAAACCAGTGGTTCTCAAAGTGGGGGGCGCGCCCGGCAGGGGGGCGCACAGGCCCTGCAGGGGTGGCACAGATCATCAGCAATTGAGAAGAAAATAACAAAAAAATAAACAGCCAAAAGACGTAGAGCACATGTGTCAAACTCAAGGCCCGCGGGCCAGATGTGGACCGCCATGTAATCTAATGTGGCCCAGCGAGAGCTTAAAAGTTTTGAGTGTCTAAAAAATAAAAAGAAAATGAAAAAAATAAAAAAATTTCCCACAATGCCTTTGGCTACAGTAGCGGCAACGATGTTTCCGCATCCGTACTTACGAGTGAAACTGCAGAGCTGCCGTTTCTCACACATTGAACATTAGATTCTCGCATTTGAGTGATCTCTCACGCCACACCTCCGATTTCTCATGCTAAAATACATTTCAAGATGTGAAATGAGCGGAGCTAATAGTTTATCTGTGATCTGTTTCTTGAGCCTGATGATAAAAGTTGATGACCGATCTGCATCGTCTTCAGTCTGAGGTTTTTTTTTCGCTAAACAAATTACAAAAAAGCTATTTTTCTTTATTCACTGGACAGTTTGATCCTTCATTAATGGAGTTATGTGGGTTTTCATAAGCTGACAAAAGTCAAAAGGATTTATATTAAAACAACAAGCATTTGTTTCTATGCAACTGAAATGTCACTTGAATAAATTATAAATAATGTGTCATTTAACATTAAGGAGTAGTTAAATTTATTTTACATCAAAATAATTATTAATAAATTATTAAATAATTATTATTTTACATCTGGGGGGGCCCAGGTTCTTTTAAAGGTTTAAAGGGGGCGCAATCAAAAAAGTTTGAGAATTTCAGATTCCTTCCCACTTGGGGCACCGGTATGCCATCTCTAAGGTTTCTTACTTTAAAAGCAGACACAAGGACATGATTTTATCACACAAATATTAACATTTCTGTGTTTCAAAGCAGATGAAACACACTTCCTTCTCACCTGTGTTTCCATTCACTCGGCCCATTTCATTGGGCACGATGGCTTTCTGAGCATCAAAAGGCACCGAGGGGTCAATGGGGAGGCTTTTATATCCAATACTGCTGATGATCAGGCCGCAGTCCAGATCCTCAAAGACACCGGTGGGCACGGACCATGCACCATCCCCCGAACCCTGGAGGAACCAACACACATAAACAATGCTCAAATATAAGACTTACAATGAAACATGCATCACTGATTCATTCAAATGTGTTTTATTAGGGTCTAAAAACATCAGATTTAGGTCGTCATTACAAATCTTTAGATTTACCTTTCATTTCCATTTTGTAAAATGTCACCATTGGATGAGAGACTAAAGGTACAGTTGTGCTCATAAGTTGGTAAAAGTTTTGATTTCTTGACCATCTTTTGGAAAATATGACTGATAACACATTTTCCCCAACTTATGGTTTGGTGAAGCCATTTATTGTCAAACAACTATGTTTACTCATAAACAGAAATTTCCCAAATGACCCTGATGAAAAGTTTACACACCCTGGCATTTAAAATTTTTTTGTTACAGCCTTTAACTCTGCTCACAAGAAACACCGGAAACCACTTACATCCAAATACCAAAGTTCACAATTAAAGTAGACTACAACTTCCTCGTCCGTCGGCAATGTTTCCCCTTTGTTACTTCCTAGACTCTTTTGTTGGCTTTATTCACTGATTGCTTTGTGGGTTACTAACATGTACTACACTTCTTCCCCAGAAACAAAAGGCTTGGACAAGACTGTTCCAGTTGGTGTGCAATCTCTAACAAGTTGAGCCCATACATGTGCTGCCTTGCTCATTCCTGTTGGTGCATGTTCACCATAAATCACCTACAGTGTTTTACTCTCCGCTGGCTTTCTTCCGGCCACTTGTCCAAGCAACACAATTTTCTTCAAGTGTCTCCTTGAAACAGCTATGGCACATTTTTTTTCAGAGACCCCTGTATTTCAGCTGATGTTATTTGTGGGGTTTTCTTTGCATCCCTTACAATCCCTGCCCCCCACATCACTCAGAAATGTCAGCCCATCAGTGGATGAAAGAGGCAAGGGTCTTTCAGGAAACTTTTTTTAACGAACATTGATTTAAACAGGTCGAGTATGTAAACTAAGAAAAACATGCATCAGGTTAATGGAAATCTCAGTAAATTATATCCGGAGTGATTACATGTGTTGCCCTGTGATGGACTAGTGACTGGCTTTCATAGTGTTTCATTCCAACATCAAGGAGGGGTGGCATGGAGGCAGATCTAGATGAGACGAGGTAGATCTAATGTGGGTGACTTTGCCAGCCAAACAAATAGAGGAATTCCATGGATTTTAAACCAGGTGCTGGTTATAATCTTTCATGCAGGTAGCAAATCCTGCTGTAAGATAAAATCACAATCTCCAAAAACCTTCCTGGTAGGCAGCTATGTTGACTGCACCAAAGGTAGTAAAAAGACTGAAAGTAAACACAAATCTTAAATCTTACAACTACAACAAATATATTACATTGCAAAAACTGCAAGTCCCAGTACAAAATTGTCATTTTTTCACAGCAACAAATCTCAAAATTTGAGAAGGAACATTTTTATATGTTTTATAACAAATGAAGTGTTGAGACTAATACACATTTTCATAAATAGTGAAAAAAATGTGAAAATTTGATTAAAAAAACAGGTGAAACTCCTAAATGTATACATTTTTCCAAGGACTATTGTGCTTTTTTATGGCAGGACTTAAAAAAAACACAAGCCATTTCACTGGCCTTGTACTTCCAAGGGTTATCCCATCTGTTAACCACTAGATGGCACTTGGCATTTGGGGTCTGTAAAATTTACCTCCAGTTTATTCAGTGACAAACGTATTCCAGCTGCTCTTTTCCCATCAGCCCCTGCGTGGATCTGCACAGGGCTGCGAAAGAATCGTAATCCCCAGGATTTCTCAAGCTTAGCTTCACTCCCTTCCCTCAGGGTCTTCATCATCAACTCTGTCAGTCTTTTTCTTGGTCTTGGAAGCTCTAAAACGAACACAAAAATAAAACAATTTTATACAAAGCCTTCTACTGGGAAGCAGGAAAACTGTGTGTCTCAATAATTCAGTCTAAAGTTTTTTTCTGAAATTTTCAAGAACTCAAAAATCAGATCAATATTTTCAAATCTCTTTAATCCAGGATATTTACCCTTTAATTAACAAGATCTTACCTGATGCCCCTGATTTTGAATGAATTATTGTGAATAATTCAAGACTTTTATCAGTCATGGACGTGTAAACAATAGAAACAGCATTGGCATTAGTGGATTTGTAGTTTTTGTGCAGCACCAGATTTTCTCCTTCATTTAGTGTTCGTGCCCCATTCACTTCCATTACAAGCTTTTTTGATTTAAATGTCATAAATCCAGATAATCATGAATTCCTGTTTGTTGGTGGTCATTCTTGCTAGTAAGTTGTAAAATTTGAGATTTTTACTGAACACTCCATGGCTCATTCTTCATATTTCCCCTGAGACTATTACAAGCGTTTACCAATTTAGCCATTCTTCAGATGTGTTGATAGCAATTTAGTTAAATCCAATAAGACAAATAGCTTTTTAGTAAAAAAAAAAAAAAAAACTATTTTTATGCTTCCTTTTTAGGGTGACTGTGTTCTGCTGGTTCTCCAGTGCACTTTGGGTGAAAGCTGGGTGCACCCTGTTCTTTCACACGGCAACATACACAACAAGAATTTAAAGAGTTCAATGAACCCGATGCATGTTTTTTTGGGGTGAACCAGAGAAAATCCATGTTAACACAGCGAGAGCAATGCAAAAAGATGCAAATTCATCTCAAGAAGGCCAAAAACCAGCAAACTACCCACTGTTTGTGACTGAATTGCTAAACTATGCTAAAATGGCTTTCACTCAGATCAGAAGAATGGCTACATTCATGTAAAAACTCATAAAAACCTAGATATTATCTCTGGTGGCAAAGGAGTGATCCTTCAAGTTTAAATGAAAGGGTTATAACTGACGTGTTCTGATTGACGCCGTGTTCACACCAAACCCGAATGAAGCACTGATCGTGATGACTTTACATGTAATGTCAAGATCATGCACCCTGCATCCTTGCTGGAAGATTTGTATAAATTCGGAACACGTAACCATTCAAAAGGTGAAGCGTCCAACTCTCAGCACCCCATGCCAGTTATTTGATATGTTGTGAGTAATAAGTAACAAACGTAATGTATTACAGTAACATATTACTTTTGCCTGTAAAGCATTACTACAAAAAGTTCAGTAATACTTTACATAGTCAGTAATGTGTGAGTTACAGCAAACTTTTTACCAGCAAGAGATTAACCAATAAAAAATAGCTTATTCCTATTTCCTTTTTGTGGTTTGTTGAATATACATGTGAACTTTTTGGCAGAAGGCGGTACATTTGCGAGATGGACACATGCACATTATTTTGATTTTGTCCAAGATAAGAACAAGAAGAATGTTATTGTCAAAGACAGTGCTTTAGTGCTTCCCCATCGCTGAGAACATACGTGTGCAGTCATGTGTAGACGTATTTTAAGAGGGGACATGTAACTTTTCGTAAAAGCACTATATGTCTCCTCCGGTTACACGTGATGTGGACAATGGTGACGGCAAAGATGAGAGCTGCACCTCTCTCTTGCTTTTATATCCATCGCCTCAAACAGTCCCTAAAGCTCATGTTTCTTACCCTTAGTTGATCTACTGGTAGCTGAGAGACAAACCAATATTATACATTGTATATAGTACAAATAATATATGAATTAATGTAGTATATTAAACATATTAAACTTAAATTAGCTTTATACTAAGAAAGCCATATTCATCATGGTCACTTTGAGCATGACAATTTTGTGTTGTGAACGACAACATTATGAAACGACATCTTGTCATAGTATCGGAGTTCACTGTTGTGTCTAATAGGAATATACCCGAGCTATGTCCAAATATTTGCTTTACCTCTCATCTCAGTTCGTTCTTTCTTACATTGCCTTCACTCTGCAGTCATTATAACATCATATCGCTTCTACTGGATGTAGTGGCAACACGGAAAACATGGGATATCCAATTTTCTGCTGTTTTAGAGTGTGTTTGAAACAACATGTGTGACATTAAAGTAAGGAACAAAAGATAGGCGAAATAGAGGGGGATAAAAAAATAGGGGGTGCAAGAGCCCTTGCAGCTTTAATAAAGACTTGTGTCTTTTGCATTATTCTCCTTGGTATACCATCATAGATAGACACAGGAAGGGATCTTCTTTGGAAGAGTTTAAAAGATTTAAAAAGTGATGCTGTTTTTCTGTGAATTGTATGATTGTAAACGTTCAAAAAGCGTCCAACAATCATCTCAGATCACAGACCAGATGAACCACTGTTCTTGCAGCAGACAGATCTCTCTATCAAATGTTCAGAGGAGAAACCTGTTTATCCTTAATGCAAGGTCATTACATGTGTGGGGTTTAAAGTAAAAAATGGCGGAGGAGCAGTGATGCTCTGAGGGTGCATTGGGGGGTTGTTGGAGATTATTTTTTTTTAATTTGAAGAGCATCCAGCAGTGGCATTTCCTTCATCCCCTCAAGTTTGTTTCATTAGACCCTTGTTTAATTTTCGACTCAAAAACACATCTACAGGCTGTGTAAGGGTTAGTCGAGCAAGAAGAAAGAGTAGAAAGGATGCCAACGGAAATCAGGGCAAAGGGGGCGATTTTTGTACATTTTGTTTAGATTGTTAAAATTTTATTTGCTCCCAGTTTTATATCTGTGAGGGGTGTCAAAATGTAGGTTATGCAGGACAAAAGCATTTGTCAGGTGTCCTCAGTGAGAATCCACAAGATAAGTTCATGATAAAGAGCTCACAATAACACCTGCTCACACATTCCCCATACCTTGTGAAGCTTCAGAAATTCCCTCAAAGTCATCCAGCAGCAAGTCTGCCCTTGTCTTTGGCAGATTCACCATCTCTCTGAGCTCCTGGAGGCATAATTAAACAAAAGCGGTTTAACATCATAAAAAGAAACTGTTGCATGCTGATCGTTTACAGTTTCATCACAGCAGCTCGTGGAAGGTCTTACCTTGATAGTGCAAGCGATTTGAAGAGGCCCTCGTCTGCCGACCATAAGAACCCGGGTCACTTTACTCTCTGCCAGTGCTTCCAGAGCATTCTGGGTAATATCCGTCACCTTTAAGAGGTAGATGATTTGATCACTTAAATGAAATGAATAAAGAATGCTACTATCTAAAACTAATGTAATATGCAGGAAGATATACAGCACAGACCTTTAACATGTCCACAGGAGTGAGGAGTATTCTGGCCACATCCAGCGCCACATTTCCCTGCCCGAGAATGACAGCCGTCTCACAGCTGAGATCAGGACACAGCTATGGGAAACACACAAGAGACCCTTTTCTCAATAACATGCATTTTTCAGCTCGTCTGGTGGTTCGCCATCCTTTGATTGGCCCGCGGGGTCAGTGTCTTCACCTGCGAGTTTTTCTAACTGTGGTGCATTCTTCTTCTACATCAGGGACATTACAGCTGAGAAGGATCTGGCTGAAGTTCCAGAGGCTGCTTTGTAGAGGAGCACAATTGCCCCATACATCTAGCAGATGGTTTTCTCCAAAGATTTAGCAACACATGAACCTTTCGGCTGACTGAGTCACGCAAACGTATAGGATCCTAGGTGTTCACGCCAACGGCACTAAACAATTTAGAAAATGGTGCTGGGCAGTAAGGGACACATGAGGATTGGTTGACAATAAAACGATAGTGATGCATGTAATAAAAGGAACTAACCATTCTCTGTTCAAATCGCTGTTAAAATCTTTCTACGTTGCTGGTTTCAAGATCACTTCGAATTTTGAAAATGTACAAAAGCAAACAATGATTATTATTTGGAAAGCATTCTTTCTGAACAGCATTTTTCACAGCTGCCTAAATGTTTGTTCAGTATTATGAGGTGTATTGTTTCTAATTAAGTTATTTTGCAGATACCTGCTGTGGACAATGCATGACATTCCAATGTTTGAGGATAATGAGACAAAATGTCTCTAGACAGCCCACATCTACACCACGTCAAAAAACTTAAATCCCTTGAGGCCATTATTTAAGGGTTTTTGCAAAATGGCAAAAACTTCCTATAAATTCTGGAAACAAAATTCATATTACAGTGGTACCTCGAGATATGAAATTAATCCGATTCCAGGGTGGCTTTCGTATCTCAGACATTTCGTATCTCGAAGTTTTCCATGTAAAAATCCGTCCAATGGCTCTCAAAAACAACAATATAGTATAAGTTGATAATAAAATGGAAAACCAGAGAAAAATCCGAGTAACGTTTCTTCAATCCTTAAATCTACACATTGTTAAAATGTAATAAATTATGAAAAAAGAATAAAACACAACCAGACGTAATTTTCACCAGTTATGGCATGTCTGTTAAATTTGGGACTTTTCAAGCATGTTTATGCCGAAATACACCGAAAACCACAAAATAACAAATGGAAGGTGAAGAAGAATACAGCGGAAATTATGTGATCTCTAAACCACTGTATCCTTTTAATAAAAACAATACCAATCATAAAATCAGAATTAATTTTGCACATTTAAATTAACTCCTCACCTCCTTATTGTTGGGAAGCCCGTTGTACCATCCAACAAAGTCTTTTGCTGAGAAAACCCCAGACAGATGTTCTCCAGGAACACCCATTGAGCGGTTCCCCTCAGCTCCGTAACTCTGGGGCAACATAAAAATAAGCAGTAGATTCATGTTTGGCAAATGTGTAAAGAACTGCACTTTTTCTGCAAAGCTGCTGAATTATTTCAATTAGAGCCAGGGAAACCCTGACATATGAACCTATTCTGATTTTGAACTTTAACTCCAATCAACACAACACAGAAAAAAGCTCTTAGGATGTTCTGATTCCAAACAGACTCCAAACAGTCTTGGAGTAGTTTTAAAAAGTAGGTTTTAGATGGTGGACAGGAAGTTCCATCAACTGTGGTAAAATTGGTATTCATGTTCTCAGCTTGACTCAAAGAAAGGACCGTTAAGGGAGAGCGCTGAAACACTGCATGCAACCTCAGATCCTAGTTTTTTACAACATACACCAAGCACTGGTGCATTATCAAGCGTTGCAGAGTTCATAGCCTTAGAACCATTTGGAAAACAGTTTGACAAATCAAAATTCTGCAAAAAACTTTTAGTCTGAATGGTCAGTAGGTGGCTGCGATTGACTGGCGACCACTCCAGGGTGTGTCCCCGCCTCTCATCTGATGTGAGCTGGAGATAGGCACCCAGTGACCCCAAAAGGGAATAAGCGGGTATGAACATTGATGAATAAATAAATAGTTTGTAGATGGTCTCGTTATAATTTCAACAGCCTAGGAGGGGTTCGCAAAAGTAGGTTTTTCAAATTCACATGGAAGAAAATGATGACGCCCTGTGATGTATTGGCGACCTGCAAGAGAGTACCCCCGCCTCTTGCCCGATGTGCTTTGGAGATGTACACCCATGACCTCGAAAGGGAATAAGCGGGTTAGAAAATGGATGAATGGATCGACGTTATTAGTATAAGCGTGGGTGTCATGTTGGCTTATTGGTGCTGCTAGACTGTTTTAGTTAGGGACTCCAAATAAGGTCCGCTTATAGGTCAGAGGCTTGGTAGTAAGTGTGCCAAATATCTTAATTTTGTGCAAGTGATTCATTGGGTTGGCACTGACTTCAATGATGGCAGCGGAGGAAAAATAAGAAGAAAAGAAGAAGGCCCCCTAATTAATGGAGTTTTGAGACATCCCAAAAACACTCGTGCAAGAGACATTTAATGGCAAGCATACAACTCGCTGCTTGTTACTAAGCAAAAATTTTAAAATAAAAGTAAATGGGACTAAATGTCCAGAACAGCATTAAATGTGTTTCTAAAAGAGGGAATGAAAATATACAGATTTTAGCCTCACCAGAACCACGGCATGATATGCTTGCCGTAACTCCTCAATGGTCACATCTTTGCCAACATTCACGTTACCATGGAAATGGCATCTTTCATGCTGAGCCGTCTGGGTGAACGTATTAATCACATTCTGCAAAACAAATTATTGTTTCACAAACAACAAAAAATATGGACAAATAACAAAAACATGCAGAATAATCGAAAGGCATCTCTTGTAATTCATCCTAGCCTTCAGTCGTCTATCTTTTAAGTCTCTTCAATGTGCTTCCTTATTTGTTTCTTACGATATCAATTTTTGGACAAAAATTTGGACTTTTAGGTTTAGCATCATTACATTTTTTTGATCAGAGTTCAGTGGAAAACTAAACCTTCCATGAAGACCACTTCTGGTCAGAATTCTCCAGACAGTAGATGGTACCTGGGTCGCATTTCGGCTAACTCTGAACAGTTGGTGCTACTAGACATCACCAGCTTCTGGGTAGCTTAGTGTCTCTGGCATCTGCTGCATAATTTTTATCCACCAACAAATGAATCTCCAGTCCTCAATGTTCCTGACTTCTTCAAAAGAGCGTGAAAAACACATCTTAAGACCCCAGTCAAATAATGGAGTGTTCAATTAACCCTGTTGGAATTCATCATTTAGGACGCTAGTCGAGCCTTACAAGGAAACCGTAAGAGCTCCAGCACAGCGAGAGGTCAGACTCAAGAGAGGTGAAAAACTCATGGAAGACAAATGGAAAAGTAAGACCTGGAGGGAGAAATCAAGGGAAACAGAAAACTAGCCGACCTCCTCTTATGGAGGGACTCCATTGTGGATTCAGAGCTCCGTCTCGAGTCTAACTCACACACGCCCCTCTGAAACGCAGCTGTTATAAATAACATGTCATTATTTTAAATTTGTTCACTGTATACATAACTTTCGAAAAATCATTAAAACAGATTGCATAAATGCCGTACTTTCTGAGGAAATCATTTTTAGGGTTCAGCCTTTTCCCCATAGACTTGGGTGGTAATCATTCTGCTTTGTTTGTTTGTTTGCTAGTTTATAGCCAAGACAACAACAGGGGTTATTTCATGGCTATATGTTGTATTTAGTATAAAAAGGTTTAAAAATATATATTTTCTCAACTATTAAAACAAGCATGGTAAACAAATTTTGAAAATAAAATGTGATGGTCTGCTAGGAACTGAGAGGATTTCTTCTAAGTTGTCAGATGTCAGATGTTGTTTTCTCATGGGATCATAAACAGAGCATTCTGTAAGCGGATGTCTGACCAAGAGTCTGCATTTACACTGTTTACATTTTGGGGCAGTTTCTCCTTTGAGTAAAAAGCTGTGTGTCAGTCTAGTGTGATAGTGTGACCTATTTGGCTTCTAGTGAAGATGACTTGTTCTCTTCTGATCTCAGGTTTTTGATATTGTGCTCCAACCTTAGGTTGAATTTCATATAACTTATTTCTTTGTTGTTTCTCCCATTCTGACTGCCATTCCGTCTGAGTAAGGGAAGTTATTTTGGTTTCAGGTCTGATGATGGAATTGACCGTTGGGATATCTCTGTGACCTTTTTCTTTGTAGCAAAGATTGCATCTCATTTCCTACTAGACCAATATGGTCAGGGACCCAGCAGAAGATGATGTGGAAGTTCTTCAGATAAAGTTGGTTAACTTTTATCAGAATAGAAGTGAGAGCTGATTTGATCCCCTGAATGTCATTGATTGAAGACAGGCCTTTGAATCAGAAAAGATAATGTTGTTCCTTCGAGTAGATCTTTTGATCCGTTCTACTGCCAGTAACAAGGCGTAC
>SRMA01026113.1:207611-467479 GCA_007224835.1 Danionella cerebrum | reverse complement strand
CTGACTCAGTCACTCCATCACTCACTCACTCACCTACTAACTCAATCACTCACTCACTGACCTCTTACTCACATGGTCGCTCGCTCACTGACTCACCGACTCACTCACCTACTGACTCACTCATTCACCCACTGAACACTCACTGTCTCTCTCTCTCTCTCACACACACACACACACACACGCACACACACTCATTCTCGGATTCACCCACTGACTCATTAATTCATTCACTCACTGACTCTCAAAAAATGTAAAATAGCAGATTGAACTTTTCACTATGTAATACATGTGAATAAATATGAGTTTATGCCATCGGATTGTTCACGTCCACAGCTCTTCATTACAGCAGAGCTACTGCTTGCTGCATCTTATGTATTTTACCTATTATATGGTGGCATGTTTAATAAAGATGTCTTCAATGTGTAAAAACATCTTAATAAAGCATTCAGTTGTTAGCATACACTAACGAAGCAAAAGGCATGCCCTCAACCCAGTTTTTGAGTGATTTTCAAACTGACATGAGTCAAAACTCAGTAATTGACCAGGAAACAATCAAAAATGCTGCAATTTGGATTAAATAAATATTGAAAATATAGTACAGATGTTGACAAATATTTATTTCATCATTAGCATACATCTCACCTGACCACATGTCCCTGCTGTAGCATTATCAGTATTAAAGATATAATATCGTTTAAATATTTCTGGAATTTTAAAAGAGCAGTCTTTGGCAAAAGTTAATTATTTTCCTTTTTTATTAAAATGTACAATTCTACCAAAAGATAACAGATTAACACTCAAATCACCACCTGTCATTAATAAGGTATTCATATAAAATTGATGTGGATCATTTATTTTTCATGTGTTGATCTGTAATGAACTCTCTACATATTTTCTTCTGTAAATATGACCAGAAAAATAATATAAAGGTAAAATGTTGTTCCTTTATTACCTATACCTATACAAGTAAAGATATTTAAAATATGTTCAAATTTGTGCCTAAAATTAAATAAAGTCTGGAGTGCAATTTTTTTGTATTAAGGTTAGCTAAAATTTGTTATCAAGAGGAAACAATATTTGTTGTGATCATGAGAAAATTTCGTTGTAAGCACAACAAAGTAAGAAAAAAAAACATAAATATCTGGTGAGGACTTCTGTTGAAAATATGTTTATCAGTGTTTAAGGAAATTAAGACATTTTTTCGTTCACTAAGAAATGTTTTATTATTTTATTCAAATATAAAAGGCTAATAAAAGTTATACAAAGTGTGAAATCAAAATAACTTCTGAAAGATTTGTTATTCACAAAGCTACAAATCTCCAGTGGCAGCAGTTTAGGGAAGGGATTCTTTGGTTGTTTTCTTTTTGTAAGTGTTTCTGGTGCTTGTTTCCTGCAGCAGAAAGGCCCAGAAATATCCCGGAGCAAGACCTTCGGCACCCTCAGCGATATCTTGAAGCGGGTTAATGCTCGAGCAAACGCATCTGGACAGATGAGGCCAGAGAACCAGGCGCCAGGGGTCAGTAAATCCACTCTGGAACTGAATGTTCAGCGTCCAGATGTGCCAGCGAGCCCCCGCAACTCAACCGTAAGGAACCAGCACATACATTACGTGCATTTCATTGAATTAGTTAAATTAGCCACCTTCTCAGCATGTGCACCATGATGTCCAGGAAACAAAGTTACAGTAAATCTTATGCTTATAAACAGTGAAAGTTTATTTTTATGGGTTAGATTGTGATTGTCTAGTAAAAAGGGTTTTATGTGCTTTTTATTAAAATGCTTTTCCAATTTATTTACAAAGACATAAAACAAAATAAAAAAAACTGTTCAGTGATGATTCATTTATTGTATTTAAGTGATTAAAATCCATTTATCATATTACAAGACATATATATTTCTAAGAATATGCTTTTTTATAATTTTTTGGTAGATTCATTTAATCATACAATTGTCAGAAAATGTTTTTCAATAAAAACAAGGGATTGCAAGGGATTTCTGGGAACTATACAGTAGTAAAGATATGATATGGACCTTAGGAGTGCTCCACTTTTAATAACTGTAATTGTAAGACATTAATAGTTACTAACAGCTGTTTACTGTGGCTCTTTCAGAACTGTGAAGCTCTTCCTCTGACCCCGGCACTGGCCCTGATGAAGAAGAGGAATGATGAGGTGAAGTCAGGTCTCCTGCGGAGTGTGTTCATGCCCAGTGTCTTAACTCCAGGCTTCAGAAGCACTGGCCTCAGCCAGCAGAGGGAGCCCTGGAGGAACCCCTTCAGGACTCACAGAGCTGAAGAGGAGCACTGACTGGGACTTGAAGAGGAACATTAATGCAGAGCACTCTAGAGGACATCAGATGCCTATTTAACTTACAAAAGCTATAATTAATTTAAAATAAATTTACCTCATCAAAAACAGCTTTGTTCAAAATGGCTGGCCCTTAACATATTAACATTCAGTCACCAACGCAATGATTCGTTGATTCATTTAATTCATTATGTTGGCTTGAAAAACAACATATTATTATTCTTTTTTGCCTCAAACATAAACATTCTAAACACATTTCCTCCTAAACCATTAGAGATACAGCTACCAAGCTTGGCCAATATTTCTATATCTTTTCAGACTGGTACCACTAAAGGATTTCTGGAAAAACACTGAGAATGCTGGGAATCGAAACTTTGTAAAACTGTAACTCAAACTGAGAACCTCATAGAAACAGGTTACCATTCTGTGCATTGGCATACCGATCACTGTGCAAAAGTATTTCTTTGGTTGTTTAGAACTGTGTCCTTTAATGCCTCCTTTCTGTGAGCTGTTAAGGTTTTAACGACCATTCCACAGGTGCGTATTAATTAATTGATTATGGTTAATTGGACCTGCATGGAAAACATTGTTTAAACGCTTTACATCGAAGATCTGTAGTTATTTGGATGTAACCAACATTATTGTTGAGATACACAGTGCTGAAAAGGGACGTTTCTTTTTTTGCTGAATTTATAAATGCCAATGAACGTAAATGGGAAAAGATGAAATGAGGATTTTATTATGTTAATTATAATAACAACTTTTATTTTTATGCTCCCTAGCAACCAAATTTTCTGATCTCTATCTCGTCTTTGGTATATGATAGAAGCATGGAGGCTGGTTTAAATAATGTGTTGTGACAAAGGCAACATTGCATTATGTCATTGACGACTCCATAGCAACCAGGCTCTTTACTAAAGCAACCAACTTGTCATATCTCTATCTCAGCTTAGGAAAATGATTGGGAAATGGGGGTTGGTTGATGTTACACTGGCTTTTAACTGCATTTTTACAAGCCAACATTAAAGTTTGTGTGTAAATTTAACGCTCTAATTTATGATTGCTCTGCTGCACAGTGATTTGTTGTGATGTAACTTTAGAGAACGTGAGCATTCAAGGGCACATAATTTAATACCAGAGCGCAGCTTGAAAGGAAAGCACTGTATGCGCTGTATTTTTCTACCAGAGGTGGCATTTCTAAACAAACAGGAAGCCAATATTCTTGTGACATGACCATGATGGCCACACTGACTGATTATTTTACGTTAAATTCTCTGGCTTTACAAATAATTGTGAAAAATCTGAAAGCAAAACTAAATTTGAGCTCAATCCTTATGTAATAGTGATTATTTCCACTGCCTGTGATTCAAACCTTTGAGTGTATCTTCCCTTGAATACTGAAACCAGCAGCTGACATCCAACTACAGAGGTCAATGCTACTGTTGATAGAGAAACGAAAAACAAGCCAGACAAGGAAATAAAGAAAGAAAAGAGTTTTGTGTGAGGTGACGAGGAAAGCCCACACGACATCATCAGTGTTCATCTCAAACATTTTTAAAAGAGTGGAAGTAGAGAATATATTTATCGGCTGTGGTAAATCCCATGTGAGAAAAAACTGTATCTGCTGGTTTACATGGACTCAGCTAAATGTAAAAACTGCCAAATGTTTGTTCATCTTTTAAACACAAGAGATCGACTTGTGATTGGTTGTCTGACATTAAAATAAAGGACTTTTGAACGAATTACTATTAATTTTATAGGATCATTACATTTGATTTTAAACTTGGGAAACACTTCAATTGACTCATTGCCATTACGCCATGATTGAGGATCTATTTTTGTGGTTGAATAGAATGACAGATGTAGGTTTCAGCCCAACCCTCTGCCAAACTTTCTCAATCGATGCCAGTTTCATAAAGAGTTTTATGTGACGCATCCATATCTCAGATTCTAGATGAGATAAAGCTGCGAGCACCAATCACAGGGCTCCCTCAACTGTGGTGCTATTTCCTCTCAGTGGCCATTTTATTGCACTATGCACTACGACAAATTCTTATTTAGGAGATGCATTCAAGCAAGAGTTGTTAAATTTACTGAACAATACAGACAAAAAAGAAAACGAAAACCACATAATAAAGTGTCATGACCCCCAGGTGGCGCTATGAATAAGTCTGTATATTTTTCTGATATTGCTTTGACCATTGATCTTGTCACGGCAAAATTGCTAAAAAAAAAAAAGTACCTCAGCAGTGTTCAATGTTGCACCTTGAGGCGTTTAAACCACCAGTTTACAATCTAGGCGTGTTCAGACCTTCATTATTAACATAACTGGCAAATTTGGGAGCATTCAGAAATTGTATTATTGAGTTAACAACTTCCTGTTTATATTTCGATGATCGCTGTTTGAACAAAGTACAAAAAAGCTTCACAATTCAATATCCTATAAGCCTTACAAGAAGACTCAGGGAGTTTGGAGATGAACAGATAAAATCTCTTGGAGGAGTTTGGGCAAGTATACCACGCAAAAAAAGCGTTATCTGGTTTTTGCCAGATAACTGACTTTCTGACGATTTTGGAAACACAATAAATAAGTTTACGTGTGATTGGAGTTTGAAAAGTGGGTGTGGCAAAATGTCTCTATAGTGTCACCTATTCAGCTTATGATGTGGTAACAGTTTGTTGTAGGAAAATGTAATTTGGTATATGTGTAGTGTACCAAGACTTAAACTTAAGGTATATTTATTACGTTTCCAAAATCGTCAGGAAGTCAGTTATCTGGCGAAAATCTGATTTTTTTTTTTGCTTGTGGTATACTTTGCACAAACTCCTCCAAGAGATTTTATCTGTTCATCTGTCCAACCAGTTTTACTGTCCGACTGCTTTAGAATGTCTAGGTTTGTGTAGATTCCATTTCCCTTTTAATTCCCTTGATTTTTATGCCCGTTGCTGCAAAGTTTAATCTAATATTCAAGATAGAGAGACCTCAGACTTAAAAGACTAGAGACTTGTCAATGTTGGGCAGTGTGTGCGGGGGAGTGTTTGTGGGGGAGCATTGGTGACGTTTGGAAACTCACGCATGTGGTTCCTCTGAGTGTCACTGAGCTCCTCAGACTTTCAGACAGAGCTTACTCTCAGCAGCATCTTGAGAAAGGACCATGTGGAAGATGACTCTGCTGCATGGACTGATTCTGGCCGGGGTTTTTCTTTGTCTTCCTGCAGGTAAATGTCTGGAGTCAGGATGTGAAGCCTGGGACTCCGGGAAAGAGCCTGATCACTTCTGCTGCATCAGATGTAAACCTGGTGGGAAAGAAGATTTTTTCTGTGGCTAGTTGACACCCATAGTTTATTTATTTGTTTGTGACAGAATGGATCTGTTCGCTAGGTAATCATCTCAAGACAAAGTGTGGCAGGAAGCCTCAAGATCTGTGTTCTCCTTGTGAAAAAGACAAATTTGTCAGGGAAGCACTCGAGTGGTCCTGTAAGAGGTGTTCCACTTGCACAGGTGCGGCACACAGCTTTCCTGTGAACATTTCTTTTGGTGTTTTTTTCAAGTTGTGTTTGTTCAGGGATCATGCGAGTGAAGGAGAACTGCACAGCCAGCTCAGACACTGTGTGCGAGTGTAAAGATGGGTTTCGATGCTCGGATGAGGAGTGCTCTTCATGCTTTCGAGAGTGTCCGAAAGGGAAGCAGCCCAGGAACAGTGGGTCAACTTGTTCTGATGTTTTTATTTATTTATCTAAAAAAACATACCTCTGACTTTTCAGAAATTTTATTTATTATTCCAGGAGAATGTGAGCCATGTCCTCCAGGAACCTTCAATGACAAGATCCATCATCCATGCATCAACTGGACCAAGTAAGAGTCTTTCTTGAACTAATTTGATGACTTGAGACTCGAGAGAGAGAGAGAGAGAGAGAGAGAGAGAGAGAGAGAGAGACAGCAAAAAAGAGAGAGGGAGGAGGAAAGGGAGAGGGAGGGAGAAGGGAGGAGGAGAAGGATTGGGAGAGTAGTTGGAGTAGATGGTGTCTTTTTCAGAACAGAAACACAATAAAATAAATAGAATTTAAATGTAATCTGTTATTGCTTGTTTGTGGGGGATAGTAGTGACTTTGGCCCACCTCAGCAAATGAATTTACTACAATTTAAATTCTTAAATGCAAAAAGCAAATTTAAAGACAAAAGTAAACTGAAGCCATCTTTTTGTTCGTGAGCACTTTACTTAAAATTAAAGTGCAGTTTAAAAGATATATAAGTTATGTACTAATGTGTAATTTATTATTAGACAAAGTAAATTTGTAAGTCATTATAAGAAGCATTTAAGAATTACTGCGTTCACTCTGTCTTTAAATGTACATAAAACCATAACATAGAACACCTTAAAATTCCAACTTAATTACACTTTGTTGAAATAAACGTTTTGATTTTGGCTTATTCTGCAGATTTGGATTATTGTCTCTAAGCAGGGTCATCCAACTGGCAGGTATTGTTCTTATGGGTAAAAGTGGAGTATTAAACAGATAAAAAAATAGTTTCATGTTGTGAAATTCAAACTCTCATTTAGCTATAATTCTTCAAAGAAAGCTGTAGTATATTTTAGTGCTAAAACGCAACATTTAGGTACTTTTTGGAGTTTGTAACATGGAGACTGTGGGACACTCAGAACTGAAGACTTTGATCTGGGGATATCATAAAATGATTACTTTTAAAAACTAAAAGATTGTTTAATCCAACATGTTTCTGGGGGCGTTGTCTGGACGTGACTGCCCATCAATTATTCTATTTCCTCATGCCTCTATAAGTTCTGATCTATCCCATCAGTCCGATTAACTTCCCGGACAAGCCTTGTACATTCGTACCCGCCACTTATGCTCACAAACTGGTTCCGACCACAACAACTGTAAAGCAATTTCAATAGTTCACCATATTAATAATTATGGAATGCGTACCAGGTGAGGTGTCCATGAAAGGGTTAGAACCAAGAAGCGACCTGAGCCCAATGACCCTGAGTGGCAAACTGAGTGGAATGTTTTTGAAATCGAAGCCAGTTTAAGCCGGTAGGGATCCGCACCTGCAGATTGGCAGATAACTAACTCTCAGCGCCTCCTGAATTTCATAATCAAAATGCCAATTACAATTCTTTACTTTGTATCTTACACTGTAAATCCAAAAAGTATACAGTGCAAAACTTGTAACAAGTAAGGTTGGTCAACTCAAATGTTGGGTTAACGGTGTACAGGCACAATTTGGATGGTGGAGTCTAAGAATGATCAAATTAAAGTGAAATTCAAACTCTGGGAGACCACGTGTGTCCAACACCATCAGCATCACAATTCCACCAAGCTTGCCTGGACCTTGGTTAGTCTTTTGATATAAGACAAAGAGATTTATCTCAGTTACATAGACGCTTAAAACCAAGCAGTATATGGCTGTGTCCCAATCCAGAAGTGTGCGTTTTAAGGCCGCTTACGTCACAACGATGCACCAAGACCGTCTCATTTCAGCAAAACTCGATAGGGTCCTTAAAATGCGTCCTAAGTTCCCCTCAATTCGGGTATGCATCGCGACCATTCTTTGTGGCCTCAGATATCCCACAATGCTTTGCAGTGTTTTTTTTTTCATTAGAATCAACACAAAACACACGTGAATCAACACAAAAAACGCACGTTTTTTTTTTAAATAAAAGAACAGTATATTCAAGCATTAAATGCTGTTAGTGATAGGCGAATTGTAAAAATATTTTGATTTTTAACATTTATTGTAAACATTGCCACACGCAGCTAAATTAATACTAACTAAGTATTTGTGGATGTCATTATGTTTTAAGAAGCAGACGAAGGAGTTTATAAAACTTATGAAAACAGAATGAAGCCAGACAGTCCTCCTGGTTTAAATTTTACACACAACATAAAATAGAAAATAAATGTGGGAAATCTGACCAATGTAATTAAAACGAAAAAGAACAGAGCATGTTTTAATACAATGTGTTCGGAATAAAAAAAAGACTAAAAAGAAAGAAATAGAACAATTAAAAATAAACGCTAATACCCTCGAAAATAAATTAATCAACGAAAGAACTTACAGTGATCTTACAAATTTATTACACACAAAACATAAATGTACATAAAATATAAAATCTTTTTTTATCTTTTACTTCTGGAAGTGTATCGATCTGTAGTCTGGGTTTATTTCAATGCTATAGCTTTACTTGTAACAATAATGCTGCATGTGTTCTCTCAGGTGCCCTCAGGCAGAATCTGATGTGATCACTCCTGGAAGTGTGTATTCTGATGTGATCTGTAGAGATATGAAGAAAACAACAGCAGGGTTAAATCAGAAGCCGAATACGGAACCTTCAATACACATGATTACAGGTTGTTTATACTGGCAAAAACCCTCATTCTTTAATATCCACATTTCAACCTGGTGGATGTAGTGTGTGATACTTGAAGAGACTGACTCGTAGCTTGTTGACTGCTGCAGGGATCTCCATCATCTTTGCACTGATTTGCATCTCCATCACTCTCCATTCGGTCTTGATGGTAACACGGAGAAGAAGAAGCTGGTGCGTGGAAGAGAAGGATGGTTTTCCAGGTAAAGGAGACACGTTGACTTTAGTCCTTAACTGATGTTCTGCCATTTCATACACAAATGTATATTTATTTATATTTTTAAATATTTTTAATTTATGGTTCATTCAATATACATTTTACTCTCATCTTGGAAAAATATTTTACTGAACAAAGTTTGGGAGGAGCACGTGTTGTAATGATCCTAATGACCACAAGTCGACTCTAATCAATGACTCAGCTCGCCCGGTTCCATAAATTGATTAGTTAATAGTCTTTATCTAAAAACATAACCACTCAGAGTTTCTCAGAGTTCTTGTTGTTTCCTAGACTACCAAAGGTGCATAGAACCCTATTGTAGTTGCTCAGAGCAAGTGAGGGCCTGAACATGTTCAAAAAGTCACCGAATTTCTCAAGGAGCTGGTTTGAAAAGTGGGTGTGTCAAAACACATTTGGGTGTATGTTACACTCACAGTTTGTCACACGTAAACAAAGGATTGACAAGATGTTGGCTATTTTGCTAAATCTCAAAAAAAGAGTGTATGTGCTGTAGCTGTTGGATATTGTACCAGTTCACCTCCAACTTCTTAACTCTTAGAAGTCTCTGCACGCACAGGTGCAAATGCCCATTACAGCGTCTGTTTTGAATTAATTAGGAATGACAAAACCCAGTCTATCCTTGATGGTCTGGTGGTCAGGGTTCATCACATTCACCGCTGCAGCCTTGGGTTCTGAAATCCTTGGGATTTCAGGTCACGTTTCATGCTTTTTCTGTGATGGACTGGCGACCTGTCCAGGGTGTACCCCCACCTCTCGCCCAATGTGCGCTGGGGATAGGCACCGGCAGACCTTGTGACCCCGAAAGGGAATAAGTGGGTTGTAAAATGAATGACACAACCAACCTATTGTTTAATTTTGAGTTCAATATAATGTGTAGGTTTAGTATTTTGTGTTTTAAATGAACATACAAAAGTTATGACACATAATTTGCAAGGTAATTCATAGTCAAATGAGAAGAAAATCTGTGATCGTCTTTCAGTTTCGTTTTACAGACACCAAATCTGTACCATAAGTGCCATCTAGTGGTGAAAAGAAGAGATAAATCTCGGAAATAGAAGACCTGTTATGAGTCTAATACAAGGGCGTCAAACATTCGGCCTCCTAGGAGGTCCAGTCCGGCCCGAGGGATGACAGAGAGAGGGAGCAGGTAGTTCACTGTGAAAAGCATTACAAACGTAGCATTTAGATTAATGTTCCATATGTAATAATAAAGCGCTAATGAATTGTTTTTAA
The DNA here is from genome assembly GCA_007224835.1 of Danionella cerebrum. Lineage (NCBI taxonomy): Eukaryota > Metazoa > Chordata > Actinopteri > Cypriniformes > Danionidae > Danionella > Danionella cerebrum. The sequence continues at coordinate 457,313 of SRMA01026113.1, read as the reverse complement.
CCAAATAGTCAGCCTTTCGTCCCAGAACATATGAGAGTGAAAGTAAAAAAATAAATAAATAAATAAAAAAAAAGTGAATGTCACGTGTTGTGTGTTATCCAATAGTCAGAGAGTGACAGTCATGGTAGATGGGCAGCCGGACCCTTCTCAAAACGACAACAATCTCATCGCTGTTGTGCTGCTAAATGCTTGATTTTTAAAGTGGACACTTTCTGAGGCTTAAATCAGAGGCTGATTTTGTGTGGAAAACAAAAGAGTAAATCTGCAGATTCAGTAGTAAAGCTTATTTTATGTTATGTTTATTCCATTTAACCCACTGTTTAGATTAGTAGTTAAACTGGGAGTTTGAGATCCGCAAAAGGGAAAGGTTTATTCATGAATTCTAAAGCACATTATAAATTGAGCAAAAACAACTTTTCTGTAGAATTATTTGTTCATCACAATGTTTAAATTTCACAATCTTGTTCTTTCCAAAAATCAACTAAAAACTATTAATAAGAATACAAGTATGAATCAATTAAGGTAATCAATGATTATTCTTCTCTAAGTAATTTATCTGGTCCGGCCCCCAGAAGCTCAAATTGTGCACCACGCAACCCGCGAGCTCAAATTGAGTCTGACACTCCTTCTCTAGTATGTCTAACTCCTGCTCCGGACTTCTAAGGGTTAAGGCATACGGGATGTTAAAACGCAGAGCTTTTTAGATTTTGCTAAACTATGTACGGAGCTGTCGTACTTCGACATTTCGCCATAAACAGGAAGTTGTTAGAACTATAAAGTTATAACCATAAAATGTCTGATAGGTTCCAAACTTACCAACTATGTTAATGGTCCATGTCTGAACAATTCTACAATGCTATAGCGCAACCAGGTGGCCTCAGAAAATAAAATCTTTTACATTGGCAAAATTTAACATATGACAAGAATATTGGCCAAAACAATTGCAGAAAAATTCCAGCTACGACACAACGCCAGCATGGGATCACGACACTTTATAATGCAGTTTTCAACCCAGACTCATTGTTGTGTAATTTTGACAATTCTCACTTGAATATATCTCTAAAATGAGGATTAAAACTACTAAATTATCCCTAGAAATAGATACTTTTTTAATATAAAAAATACCTAAATTTCAGGTTTAAACCACCTTCATCAATCATAATATCAAAATTATTGCTACATATTTGTATGCAACGAATATTCAATTTCCACCAATATGGAATTTTACAAGCTGTGGCAAACAAATGGATTAAAATGCCTCTTCTTCCTCTCTTCTCAGCAGTGGAAATGGCTGAAGCATCAAGGGCTGAAGAGAACAGCTTTTGTTTCCCTCATCAGGAGGAGGGCAGTGATGGAGGCAGCAGCCAGAGCTCACAGTACTCTCTCATCTCACCAGAACCCAGGACTCTCCAAGCAGGAGATGCCTGCTGCTCTTCTCTGGGTCACCAGCTGTTGTTGGCATCCAAAGTGTCGCATTAATTTATTCAATCTGTTACAAAGAAGCTGAAAAGCAGGTTATGATGCATACAAATGGCAAAAAAAAAGTATTGTGTAAATACATTTTATTATCAAGATACAAACTTTTGTTAATTACTTTGACATTTTTAGTGTAAAAAGAGGCATAAATGCTCTAAGAACGGAACAAATTCCTATATGAAAACATATAGAACCCCTTTCTTGTAACCCCTTTGTATCTTTCTCAGGGCATTATTCGCTTTACCGCTAGTTTAAATGCTAACATGGTGAAAAATGTTTAAAATCGATTTGAAAACGGGTGGAAATTAAAAATTTCCAGTTCCAGAACTGTGCTGGAAAACACCCTTATTAAAATAACTGGCAATGAACATAAACACTTATTGTTAGGATTGTTCATCATGCACTAAACCTTGAACAAACACTTGCTCATTGTTACCACAGAGTATGATCTCAATAATGTATAACTCTGATACAAAATACTGTTTATATAAATGACTCCCACCCAGGTTAAAAACAAGGTATTACATCAATAATTAACGCTTGTTTACAGTCAGGTGTCAAAACTTTTTCTCCATTGATGGAAAAAAAATCTCTTTTTGCTTTTGTCAGCACACAAAAAATTGAAAGTTGCTATAATTTAAGCACTAGACCCTACAGCAACATTTGCATATTCTTTTCAATCCATGTACTTCATTGTTGTTTGCAGTTCTCTCTCTTCTCTTTGGCCTTGACTCGTGAGGTTTTCTCGCTTTGCCGTTTGGTCGGAGGAATGAAGGAAGGTTCTGGTAAATAGTCGTAGAAGATGCTGTGAGCATTACGAGGTGCCAGACACACACCGGCTGAAAAGTAAAAACGGCATTAATCTACTGTATTAAACAATTTTTCTGGCGGAATAAATGTTTAACCATACAAAACAGTTTGTTACAGCACAAGAACATGTTTTCTTTACCCCTTTTATTTTATAACGGAGTCTATTGAATTTAATCTCGTTATTTGGTTCCTACCATTCCAGAATGAAAATCGGATGAAATTTCAACCCCCAAATGAAATAAATTAATAAATAAATACACCACGGTTTAAAAGTTTGGGGTCACCCAGACAATTTCGTGTTTTCCAAGAAAAGTCACACTTTTATTTATCAAATGAGTTGTGAATAGAAAATAAATATAAATGAGTATAAAATATAGTGAAGACATGACGAGGCTACAAATAATATTTATTTGAAATAATACCATTTTGTTTCTTCACACTTTGCTTACATCAACATATCCCCCATTTGCAGTAATTACACCACTGCAGACCTTTGACTTCTAGCTGTTCATTTTTTCAGGAAATCTGGAGAAATTTCACCACACGCTTCCCACAAGTTGGATTGGATTGGCATGTCTTGCGTACCAAAGCTGCTCCCATAACAGCTCAATGGGGTTTAGATCTGGTGATTGCGCTGACCACTCCATTACAGTTAGAAGACCATAGAAGCTGCTTCTACTCTAAACAGTGCTTGGAGGTGTGCTTTGGGTCATTGTCCTGTTGTAGGATGAAATTGGCTCCAATCAAGCGCTGTCCACAGGGCTTGCAAAATGGATGATACCTTTTTTAATTCAAGATTCCTTTTACACTGAACAAATCACCCACCTTACCAGCACCAAAGCAACCCCAAACCATAACGTTACCTCCATCTTGATTGACAGACTGTGTCAGGCAGCATTACAGCATCTGTGTCTCACAAATGTTCTTCTGTGTGATCCAAACACCTCAAACTGCGATTCGTCCTCGCCAACTTTTTTCCAATCTTCCTCTGTCCAATGTCTGTGTTCTTTTGCCCATCTTAATCTTTTTCTTTTATTGGCCAGTCTCAGATATGACTTTTCTTTGCCACTCTACAATTAAACATTTTTTCCATCAAAAATAAGGGAATTTCTAAGTGACTCCAAGCTTTTGAATGGTAGCGTATACATATACATAAGTTGGAAAACGTTGTTGTTTAAATTTAAAATATATGTACGTTCTTTCAGATTTAAAAAATTTGCACTTTCTAACAATTTGCTACACCAATACCTTAAATTGTCAAATGGTGTGACGTGAAAATGGAGTACGTATTTCCTCAACTCGCTTCCTCAAACATTTTAATCATGACTTCTTTAATACTCAACATTTCTGTGTGAAAATATGGTAATTTGGTTTATTTTTCTTAATCATCATGCAAAGGTGTCACAATTCTTTCTAAAAAAATTCAATAAATTATCTTAAACCTCATGAAAACAGTGAAAAATTACTTGAGAACCATATTGATACTAATTAGGAGATACAAATCCCTGGAGGATGTTGAAGATATCTGAATATTCAGAGCTTTGATAACAAGGTTTCTGCTAATTGGATTATGTGGAGGCCTCTGTTATAAGTGGTCACTAGTTCAAAACCCCACAGGGTTGACTGGATGCAATGAGATTGCAGAACTGTTGGGGTTCACTCTGTGGCAAACTGGACATCATATGAGAGAGAATGATGACCATGCAACAGATAATGGATAAAATGGAGACCAGTGGTGATGGACACTAAATATCTGTAGAAATTGACAGACACTGACCCAAACCTCTTAAAAACTTTCTAAATCGTTCGGCTTTCCCTTATCTCTTCAAGACTGCCTTTCATTGAAGTCAAAACAACTCCCCCCGGAGAACAAGATAATGAGAAGCCCTGCATTCGTATGCTTCTTCTACCAACCCGATTGTAATCGAAAGCCAATAATAGCTGCAGGAAGGTTTATGGCTAAGATTAATGGTTTTGTCTTTTTGTTGTTGTTTTTTTTCATTTGTAGTTGTTTGTCACTTTGACAAAACATTTCTGCACAACGATTAGCACTGAAAAAAGAGTAAGTGAGTGTTTTGCACCTGTTTGAGGACTGGGAATAAGACTCTCATGCTTCCGAGCTCTGAAAGTCGGGTCCAGTTCTTCCGCGATATTGTGGATGTGTTGGTTTCTGCTGTAAACATTATTTTAAGAGAAGATACATTAAGTCCCAAATCCTAAATATATGACTTGTTCACTGTTTCTAAAAAACCTTTACAACTTATCTTAACAGTGTTTAGACTTAAAAAAAAAAAGTAATATTTTTCACACTATTCCACCATTTGAGACTCACAGCGTAGTGCATGATGGGATTGTGGGAGGGTTTTGGGAGGGGTATTCTTCCTCTTCTGTGGATGAATGAAGCCCATCTGAATCCAGTCGCTCTCGCAGCATTTCAAGAGCCTGAACATGAAAAAACAAAAATAGACGTCTATTTACTGAAAAAGAGACAAAACAAGTTACAATAAACAAAATTGTGCTTTAGGGAGTAAAAAAGGGGGTTTTCACACAAAGTGCTCACTTGAAAACTAAGGCTAATATTCAGCTGTATGTTTGTATTGAGGATTGAGGAGGTACAGACCCTTCTGGTGCTGGTACTTGCTCCCTCACTGGCTTCTTCTCTGCTCTGGATCTCCATCTCCTCTGCTCTCTTCTGGACTCTCCTCTGACGACGCTGCATGTAGTGGGCAATCTCCTAATCAAACATGATATATAAGCTAAAGAGTGACAACACGCACGAGTAGCGTTTTTTCATGCACATCCCGTGCGGTGTGAACGTAGCTTAACATGTTCAAGCAGAAATAGTAGCAAAATGATCATTCTATTGGTCCCAAATGCATTTAAACGAACAGTTAGGACACTCAGGATAACAACATAAAAATGCATTCCAAGCTGACAACGCACACCTTCTGTTCAGGTGGTGTGGTAGGGTTTACTTTTTAGTTTTATAAATATGCTAATCATTAAAAAGAACAGAGGAACATAGATGTGTTTCGATGCAGTGTCAGTCAGTGACTGCTGAGAAGCGCACGGATTGTTTCTCAGAAGTGTGTTTACCTCATCCTGTGCTACTTGGGCCGCAACGAAGTCGACCTCTGACCCAGAAGGACTCTTACGAAACTGCTGGGAACAACGGCATTACGATTAGGTGAATTCATTTATTTCTGCTTTTATCTCAAAAGGCTCAAGGTACTTGTATGACTGTCTGTGTGTTTCATCAGTATCTCTGTAACTTAACGAAATAAAAAGCTGGATAAATCCTTTAAAACTGAAGTCAAGGATGGAAAAAAATTAAATATGGCGCAAATTCTGAAATCCATATTCTGATATTGTATAATGAAGGGTTTAAAGGAATGAAAGGTTGTTAGTTCATCACAGAAACCAGTTTCAAATTCCTGTTAATCACCTCAGGCTCAGCGTAACCAATTCACCTGATTTGAGCTTTTAGGAGGAAACTGGCTTGAAACAAATCCTCTGAAGCACACGAAAAAAAACGTAAAACTCAACAAAGCCTGATCTAACCACCGATGGATAATGAGACTGTTTACATTATTTCTGAGATTTTTACCAAAAACGGTAACCTTTTTTTTTTTTCCTGAAAATCTCTTGTTGACTAAAACCAGCCTCATCTTTCTTCCTCAACCAGTGGAATTTTCCTCGTTTTCATCGCTTTCTTTTAGAGTTTTACAACTCACTTCCTGTTGCACGTTATCATCCGGTGTTTCTTTCACTCCTTTATCTGAGCATCCATCCAGCTAGTTATGTTCCCCTTTTTGAAACGATCAGGGTTCAGCTCAGGCTCATTTATACCTCGTTCCTCCGGACTTTGCTCTCAGTTAAAGGTCTATTGTTTTCAGTGGAAGGGTTTAATGCATTCACTAGGGTCAATAACTTTTTTAGGGCTGGCTCTGATCACATGACTCTCAAGCCTACACCCAAAGCACCTCACATTGTCTGATGTTGCATAAATAATAGAATCAAATCATTGACTCTAACCTGAAACTTTATATTGATGTAGATATTTTCATTGGTGGTAATTCCCTGCACATTCACTTAATCTGCTGAATCAATGAAAATCACCCACTGCTAACAACTGCATCCACCAGTGAGCCGATGTTCTAGCAATGGGTCGTACTTGAATGATTTGTTCAATTTGATGTGGTGAATTGTGTGGGAAGGGGATTCATTCAGTGGCAATTCGCAACATGCTTACGGTTGATCAAGTTTAGCCAGTTCATAACACACGAAAGGACTTGGAAAAAATAACTTATCTTTTTGTTTTTTGGCTCACACAACATTGGTTAACATTACAAACGAATGAAAGGAAAATAACTCATTTAAATCAAATTGGTCAACAATCAATTCTCATTCCGGCTCAGACTGCACTCTTTAAAGTCAGAGAGAGGTAATGTGTGAAACGAAGGAGACTTAAACTTAAAGACTTGTCGTGCATTTCATGTTTGCGTATATAGCAGATGTGTAAGAGAAGTAACACGCAACAAATCATTGGCATTTTACTAAAATGACTCGAAAAAAAGATTCATTCATTTTGCTGAGCAAGACCCAAAGATTCGAATCGGCAAAATGATCCGAACTTCCCATCACTATGGTGTTCCATAATTTCTTCCAAGTCAGGAAATCGTCCTTCCTCTGCACATACTGCACACGCATATCTTTGGTCATTTTTCATCAAGTTTATGATCAAAATATGACAAATATGCATTTTGTCTAGTTAATTAGTCGCCCCATGCACTTTGTTGTCAAAGGCAAATGTTTCTGATGTTTATAAGTAGCATCCTTGAAATTGCCAATTTAATTAATTAAGTTTAGGGTTTGTACTATTACTATTTGTATTATATATTAATTGTAGTTCTATTATAATACATTATTAGTGTTTTAGAGGCAAACTTACGTTGAATGTTAGTGAGGAAAATATTTAGAACAACAGCCGAGATATTCACACCGTGTCAGGTGATTGAAGTCAACGGCCATCAGAGAGGGAAAGAGAAAAAGAGGGAGAGAGAGAGGAAGGGAGGGGGAGAGAGAGAGAGAGAGAGACCTGACCTCTCTTCCGCTGCAGGGCACCGTTTCCTCTTCCTGCTGCTGAAGTGTCTGAGCAAATCGAGCATCCTGAAGCACCTGCTCCCACACTCCCATATCTGAGCCCAGAGAAACCAGAGCTCAACACAGAACAAGTTTTAAATTGTGTTGTGACCTAATCATCGAAACAAACATTAACCTTGACACAGAGGAGAAACCGAGTTTTCGTGATAACCAGCAACAACTCTCTGCTTCCTCATCTCCATCTCTTCCTCTTCCTGGAGCTGTTTGGCTATTTCCTGTTCAGCAAGATTTAGAAATAAATCATTCTTAGTACAAATCTTTCCTATAGTACAAATGTTTAGTTATTCGTTTATACTTTTGTTCTTTATAGTATGCATATGAACAGATAAATTAGATCAAAGTCGATTATATCCAAACTCGTTTTAAATTGGGTCTTCGATGAAGATGACCTCAGTACAGTATTCTCAGTTTCAGGTAACGCTCATCGTGGTTAACTCTCTTGCAGTGAAGGGGTGTGAGGAGGCCCAGGAAGTTCCATGGTGCATCACTCAAAGGAAGAAAAAAAAAGTGTCTGATCGTGAGGTAAGCAAAAGTAGCTGTGACACCCACCAGAGCCGTGGGAGGAAATGTTTCGCTCTCTTTCTGTCAAAACACTCCTCCTGACATCACGGAACTGAAGCACACAGATCACGTGACTGCTAACACAGATACACACTAATTATAACACACGGCTCCGGGAGAGGGGAGTCTGCTCCCCTCATTCTCAAAGCGTGATTTGGGAGGCATGAAAAACCCCAAAGGAAATCTCAAGAGTGATCTGAAAACCTTTGATGACTTAGGAGTATTTGCATCGGTAACAAAGTCGGCATATCTCTGTGACCCTGCCAGCAAACAAAAAAACAGTGAACTTTCTGAGAAAAAAGGGAACTAGAAACAGGAAGTGTGTTTGAACAGAAGGCTTTGTCTGTAATTAGGGCTCACAAATGTACAGCGCTCTGCAGAAATGAGGAAACCCACTAAAAAGGTGCAAATTAATCAGTAACTTCTAAATTGTTCAGTTTAATTGAACACTTGTTTAACTCTATAACATGAAAATACAGTTAATAATTGAACTTCCATCACAAAATCTTCAGTAAAATGAATGAAGCCTGCAACAGAAACTACTACATTTTGTATTTTGCACGAACGCCGCAAGTTTTAACACCGGACAGCACCAAGTTTCTGGGCATTTTGTTGTGACATATTGCAACATATGTGACCTATTACATCTATCTTTTCCATTCTTCAAGAATAACCTCTTTTCAGGCCTGTATGCTGGACGAAGAGCGATGCTCAACTTTTCTCAAATGTAGCACTGTGTACTCATTTATAATGAGCACCGTAAAACAAAACTGTGATTTTATTACAAATATTTAAGCATTAAATGTGATCAAAGTTACCAGAAAAACTTTAACATACAGTTGACTAGAATAAGATCAGCAATATACCAATTTTGATGCAATAAAAAAGCCCAAAAGTATTTAATATATTGTATTTTTGTCATTTGTTATGTTAGAAACCTCACTGTATATTGTTTCAATCAATTATCTGATATCAACAACTTGACTCACTGCTCCTTGACCTAAACAGCATTAATGCAAATACATTGAAAAATATGTTTATAAATTCCATTTATGCCTTTATTGTAATTTGCAACGCTGTATAACTGAGCCTTGCAAAACTATAGTTTCTGATTGGTCGAAGGTACGTAAACGCTGTGCAGATGAATAAGCTCATAGACTGCTGGTCTCACAAGCATCATAGCAGCATTTCAATGAAAGACATTGGGAGAGCCTATAGGGCACAGACCTCTTGTGCCCAGAGTTTAGTGTCACTACTGTGGCAGAGGTGGATGTTTGCAGGAGAATATATGAAACAGGAGAAAAAAGCATTAACCAATAATGTTAAATCACTTCAATTTAGTCAGTTTGAGAGAAAGACACATCAGGGGAAACTCTATTTAAAGGAGCTTGGACAGGATCATCCAGAGATATTTATGTCGGCATTCAAAAGACTTGGTCATTTTCAAAAAAAATGTTAAAAACTTGATCATTTTCCAGCTTGTGGTCTTAAAAAAAAAGACTAGGATGTGGCAAAGCCAATGCTTTATTCAGTTTTCCTTGCCTCCTTTCGAAATATTAGTAATAAAATATTAGTTAATCTTTAAATAAAAATTACTTACAAATATTCATTTGAGGATCAGACTCAGGATGGACTCAAACCATATGAAAGATTAAAAGCACCTTTTTAAAAGAACAGAACGGCAAACTTAATGCATAAATATTAATGTGAATTTTTTTCTATGTTTAAATAAACGGATATGATGAAAATATTACATATTTGTTGCCCCTTTTTTGACAGATTTATAGATTAGTGTAGTACAGTGATACCTTGAGATATGAATTTAATCCGTTCCAGGGTGGCCTTCGTATCCTGAATTTTTTGTATTTCGAAGCAAGTAAAATAAATGTGAAATAATATGTACACAAATGTGAAACCTTACCTTGAGAGTGAGGTGATGTGTTGGAGGAGGTGGAACGGATGGCAGAAAACATTACGGCACCAGGTATGAAAGTTAACTTTCTCAAGATATTTCACAAATTACTGACACCAACACGAAACCAAGCACATGCGTGGACCGTACTGAAAGCGTGTGTGAAGAGATGGAGAGAGCGCTTCTGAGAAGGTGTCACAGGGTTTCTCTTCTAACTTTTGCTACAGAACTTAATAAACGTCATTTCTTTTAGGACACCCTGACGCTAAGTTTTGTTTTAGCACATTATTGGTAATCTAAACATAATGTTTCGCTCGATTTAAAGCGTTTTTGGTGTGATGATCAAAGTATCATCACATTTACCATTGTCTGTCAACGGTAAATGACCCGGAAGCGCAGCGTGACATCAGACTAAACAAGCAGACAGGAGAGCAAAACTGTTTATTCTTTGTATCTTGAAATTTTTTTTGTATCCTGAAGCAAAACATTTTATCTTGGATTTTTCGTAACGTGAAGCATTCAAGAAAAAAAGTATCAGTGGCTACTACTTGCAACAAAGTGTCTACTTCATCTGACCACTTGGAGGCAGTAAAGTGCTTCAAAAGCAAGGCAAGAATCAACACAAAATCTTGAACCCCTCTAAAGTCTCAAGAAAAAAAATCATCTAAAGCTGTGCATGATGTTAAATGTTTTAATTATTCAAAAGTACACTGAGGTATTTCAATATAAACTATAGACACAACATCTGTATTTTGGATGAGAGTCACTACTATTCATTGAACAAAGGGTAGAGAAGCAAGAAGTGGGCAGCCGACGGGTTGAAATTAGGATATGAATTAAAAACATGTTTGTTCCAGGCTTAGAGGGGTAAATACTTAGAGGGGTAAATGCCTGGAGTGAACTGTGAGTATTTCTCAAAGTGATACACTACAGTGAGAGTCTCCAGCTTCATTCAGTACGGGAAAAAAAAAAATCACTGACTTCAACTGCATCTTAGCAACCGCATAGCAACACCGCAGCATCCTCAAACTGCTGTGATGATGAAAAGCTCTTAAATGTATGACTGATAAAAGAATCTTGAGTAAAGTATAGTTTTGTTTCCACCCACCTCATCCTCTCTTTCTCTCCGCCTGGTTTCCTCCGCACACCTCTGGAACTCCTCCTGGATCATCTGTGCATACCTGCAGTCCTCTTCCTCTCTAGAAACACACGTTTGTATCAGCTTTATTAATCAGAATGGGTTTTTAGTCTAATTTACTCCACAGAAATGAATAGGAATACAATTCTAATCCTTTCTTTTCAACAAAAATCCACACAATTGTTCAGTTTTATAATTAAAAACAGAAGATAAAGAATGTTAATATATATATATGTATATATCCTTTTATATTTAACAATGTTAGAGGTGTAAAGTCAGCTGTCACTATTCCAAGATAACTAAACAAAGCTCCTTAAAACCGAAACAATCCGTTTAAGAAATTAAATGTAATATTTCGTTATAAGGAAAATGTATTTTTTTATCACACATGGGGGTGTAAAAATGCACTTGGTATGTGGGGGTGCAACAATGCACTCTGCTCACAATACAGGACATATCATTGTCTAAAATACGATATATATCATTTTTTAACATTTCACATCATTGAAAAAAAATTAATTAAAAAGTTTAGTGACTGTAAAAGTGAGAAGGCTAGAGTTGATTTGTATGAGAGCATTTAATACCATCCATCCACCAGGGGGCAATGCTAACATTTGCAATAATCATCTCTTTTACTCTAAGTGATAGAGAGAGCTCATTTTAGAATGTTTTTTTTATTATTATTTAAAATGTGATTAAAGGACAGTTGTCTTCAGGTAAATTTAAAATAAAAAAAAGACAAGGTAAAGAAGTTTCAGAAGTGACTAGAATCCCAATCACTCCGATAAGCAAAAACTCCTAGACAATATCTCCCAGTAGCTCCATGATACGCATTGTGACAATTTTGTATTGCTATACATTATCCAATGATATATTGTTAGACCACCATTAATATGTTATACTTAATTTTCAAGGTTATTTTTTAAACCCTTTCAGAAAGGGCAGGTGAACCAATCGCCTCGGTTATTTCTTTTGCCTACCCGAGTCTGCTGGATTTGTTGAAGCATTAGGGTGATGCCTCAAATGTTTTAACATTATTTTTTTATTCACCACTCTCTTGCCATCAGCTCCATAACTTAAAGTGAACCCAAAGTGCTTCATGGAGGATATTGGCCACTGCAATTCTGTCAGCATCATCAACACTTTATGAGGAAAATATAATCTGCTCCCGTACACGAGAATATTATACCAGAGGCGTGAATAGAGGATGGCTACTCACTCCGCAAATTCTTCCGCGACACAAAAAAAGACATCATATAAACAGATGTTGCATTGCTAAATACTTGTTTAAACAATATATTAACAGAATAATGTTTTTCACCCCTAGATGTAAAGAAAGAATATACTGCAATGCTGCTCACAGTGAACTCTCTGTCGCTTATACACTTCTTTTTCCATTTAATACTGATTTTCATAAACCGGTTCTGCTGGAGAAGGATATCTCAGCGCAAGTGAAATTCATCACGGATTTCATCACAGAAAAGAAACAAAACATCAGACACTAATCAATGCGTGAACGTAAAGAATGTTTGCAGGAGTAATTTAAAGAGCAAAGTTCTCAAATAAGTTTTCTGATGAATCAAGAATAAAATATTTGATGATAAAGAGTGAAACCTGTAACAAGAACGCTTGAACCACTCACAGCTTGAGAAGTCGTGTGTTGATGTTGACTCTCTGCTCCTCTTCCTCCTGAAGTCTTCGAGCTAGACGAACATCACTCTGCACTGTCTGGTTCTTCAGGAGGTTTGTGCTGTAGAACTGCTCGACTGCGTTGATAAAGATGAATCCGATCTATTTAAACTCGATTTAAACAGGAAAGATGGGAGAAATGACAGGAAAAAGGACGAATAGACTCACTTTCCTGCTCCTGAAGACTCTGAGCAAGAGCACCATCCTCAAGCACGGAGAAACACTGGCACACTGAGAGGAGAGGAGAACAAATGCAGACAACAGTGATTAAACAAGACTTCTCACACATTTTAGGGGAATGTTTATGAAGAATATCCATGATATCCCTGCCTCTCCAATCAAAACATCTGACACACACTTTGATGGTAGATGTACGAGCTAGACGGCTCACCAGCAGCCTTTTACAATCTATTCATGAAGGAGGCGGAGTCAATTCTGACAACTCTGACTTTCTGGAAGAATCTGAGATCTGACAGAAATACTGAAGACGACACCCCCTGTCACTTCCAGCTGACCCCATAGCCTCCAACGGTTCTGTTCTATCACCAGCCTGGATGCAAGTGTGTAATGGCTGAAATTTGCTGATATTGATTTATTTTGGGCCTGTCCTAACAGAAATTCCTAACAGTAAAAACAAGAATTTAAGGTGGTAGAGAGGAGGCTGACATCAGGAATTCAGTATGTGTCAGTCAGTCTTCTACAAAATAGAAGTGGACAATGATTGTTTAATAAGGAAACAAATTGTAGATCATTTTTCAAATATTTGGTCAAAATATTTTTATAAACATTAGGTGCCGAGTCATTATATAAATGCAGAAAATGCACATTTTGAATAGTGCTGGGCGGTATGATCTTTACTGTGGAATGAAATTTGTACCATAAACAAATTCTTATTCCGTGTATACCGCAAAATGTAGAAATTATGAAATATTTCCTCAACCTCAGTCACTTAGGATTAAAGCATCTGCAAAAACACACATATAGTCAAATGATGAATATAGCCAGACCCAGAGTTGAACTCAATAATTTGATTGTGACAATTCATTGGTACTGGACAACCATCTGTGTAAATATAATGCTATGAATATAAATAGAATCTGTGACAACACCCACAGCTTTATGATAAAGGGTTAGGAAGTTTAAATTGGAAGTGAGTTACTATATTGTAATAGTAATGGCAGGAAGCTTAAGGACTAATAAAATGAACCCCCTCAGGGTCTTCATGAAGGGCAGAAAGTAGTGATTTTATTCAGAAAAAAAAAACATTTGTACAAAACTTTTTTTTCTTCAATCGGATTTCCTGTGATCGATGGATGAATTGCAGTTTAGGTCACTGGAAACAGTGGGAAATAATAATTTATTAGGGTCTGAGCACCAGTTGTGAGTAGAAGCCTATTGTGATGCTCAGAGCATTGTTTCGTAGCTTTTGAGCATTTTTAGGGCCTAAACTTTCTCACAGCACAAAATCACACACACATCGAACTGGTGTAAATGTATATTTAAAGTTTGCTGAGACTTACAACCGTCTGATCGTCGCTCCCAAATTTACCAACTATGTTACCAGTCCATATATGAACACATCTATTGAGCACTCTCAGTTACAGTGCCACCAGGTGGCCACAGTGAATACAACATTTAAAAATTACAAGATGCTTCCTTTTTTTTTACATATGTGACAAGCATATTGGCCAAAACAATCCTAGAAAATGTTTAGACTTCTAAACATTTAGACTCAATAGCACATGACACTTTTAGATTTGGTTTTCATTATTTCAGTTTCCTTTATTGTTCAGTAATTTTAACAATTCTACCAATACTAAATAAGGACTGTTCACAGTGCGTAGTGCAAGACACTGGCCACAAAGAGGCAATGGGGCCAGAGGTGCTCAAGCCATTGCTGCTTGCAGCTTTAATTATTATTGGATCGAGATACAATTAAATGAAACAATCCGCTTTTCTAAAACCTTTACATAAAGTTGTTGAAACCCGAGCGTTCATTAATCTATTGTTCACTTGACTGAAAACACACTCTTTCACTCTCAGACTTTCACAGATCTTCAATTCATATCTAATAAAAGACATCACACAAGTGCGCTAAAGTTCAGACTCCTAAAGACTAAAGCCAGCTCATCTAATTAGAGACCTGTCAGCGCTCTGGGACATTTTTACACTCACAATGAGAAACACATGACACAACAACACATGAATCTCAACACACTCCTGAGCAAAAGCAAACAGTTGAGATACTTTATAAACAGAGTTCTGCAGGATGTTTAGTAGGATGTTTCAGCTTGCTTGTCCATCCCGTGAGCTCTGTTCACTCGAGCAGAATGATTGTAAAGGTTATAGACATTTTGGCTGCTTCAGTTGTGGTGGCTCCTCCACCCTGCCTTGGGCTGGAAAAGCTGACGGGGGCACTCTCGGGACAGAAGCTTGTTTCATAAAGCCTGGCTCACTCAATCTTATAATAAAAGGGTTTCTGTGCACAACAGGAGTCAATGTTGAGCAACTTAAAATTAGAACCAGAATGGTCACTGAACCCAGAGAAAACTGCTTTAAAGGGAGCGTTTCCTTAACATTTTAATTCCTCGTGATTCATTTTTCCTCCAAAACCCCACCAAAAGAAAATATTTATAAGAATGAAGGAAACCAGGGCCACTCACTTACTTAACGCCTTAAAAAAAGACAAAACAAATACAAGTCATTTGATACCAATTGCCTCACCCAACGGCCCCCCAGCCGACCAGGCTTGAGCTACTTGACAGTGATCCCCCAATATAACCTCTCTCTGTCTGGATCAACACTGTCCATGTGGTTCATCTTGGTCACCTTCAATCTATTCTTGCTTGCAGTTTCGGGTACTGTGATGCACTCAGTTGTCGAGCACGACCAAACCACTTTAGCTGGAAGTCTTTTCCTCATTGTATACAATGGTTCTACATGCAAAAAGAGCCTGATTACGGTGTTTCTCCCCATTGACCTTGCCGTATTTTTCCTATGCGGCTTCAGCGGAATCACATTTCTGCTGACTGAAGCCTCGTTTACTGAACCCTTTTTAGACCCTAGGTTCCTGCTCCCGTGACCATAAGCCTGGATCAGCACACAGTTAGGCTGATTCCCATTACATAGACGCATGGACACTCCTGTCATCTCTGAAACCTCTAAAAACATAACTGATTTTGCATTGAAGAGAGAATAGTTCCAGCATATAAAATAATTAACATTCAACATTAGAGAAAAAAAATTCTCCAAATCCAACGCAACCCTTGGGTTCCCCATTAGATAGAAACCCAATTCTCTCACGAACTCATTGACCAAATCTTCTCTCTCCCTCTGCTGATTAATATACTTTTATGTAGATACTAAAAATACTATCTAAACGTTTTGTTTTAATGAGCAATATTCATCTTCTAAAAAAAAATTTGATCCTTTTAATGAGTGTTACAAAGTAGTTTTTCAAGAGTATTAGTAATTTACGAAAAAAAAAATAAACAGCATATTAATGTTTGATTGAGATTTCAAAACTTCACAAAGTCCTTTCAATAAACATTGCAAGTGCATACGAACACCCCCGACCAAGAACAGTGCTTGAGTGTGCTCATGTTGGGGTAAAAGAGTAGCTTGTCCCTTTTTTCTGCCCCCCTCAGCTGAGCGGAGGCCCCCCAGACAAACAGATGGTGCTTTTGAGAGTCAGAAACAAAGGAAAAAAAGAGAAACGACAGTAATCAGGACTCCTGCATGAAACTAGAAAGCATTTCTCCCTGGTGTTTTTCTCTCCGCCGCTCTCCTCTCCATCTCCTGGAGTTCTTTGTCTATATTTGGCACGAGGAGCCTTGACATCAGCAGAAGCTATAAATATATAGCGGAGGGAGGTTCACACATGAACTCGGGTCAACGTCTCCAAACGAAAACCCAGCGCTCATCAAAAATGAATAACCTCTAGCACTTTAACACTCATTTTAGCTTCTACAGATCCAAATTCATTCAAGGCTCACAATAATATTTATTTGCAAAAAAAGCCACTGAAGCATCAGCTCGTTTCTGCTAGCATCTGAAAACGTTGAGGTTGCATACTTCCATCATTTATAGCAAGCAACACACAGAAACATGCTTGAATCTAAAGTAAAAGAAGAAAGAAAACAACAGATGTTTTCTGGAGAGAATTTATAGAATGAATGTAAATATGGAATTCATGCATTAAAAAAAAGACCCCAAAAATATTATGGACAAAGGTTTGCCACTAAGGTTTAGTTCAACATTTCCCTCCATTTTTTGCATTCACATGACATGAAAGGGTGTCCCAATTCTGTTTTGAATGAAGGGAATGGCTAAGGGCCAAATATTTCTCCAAACAACGTCTGCGTTCAATCCACACTTCAAACAAAAGGGTAAGATAGATTTCCCAGAAGACTTCTATGATAAGTGACTGCGTCTACATTTGATAGTTTACCTGGATATGGATAAAGACACAAACAGACCCTCAAATGTAAGTAATTGAGTCATTTATAAACTTTTGAAATGACCAAAACAAAAGATTTAATATAGATTCCATGTGATACATGCATATAAAGGTCAGCAAAAGAATTTTAAACTCAAAAGCATCATTAATAACTTTAGCCTAAGAATTACACAATATGGTAGAGTTGAGCGGGGGACTTGTTTTCTTTCTGTTCCTCTTGAGTCTTAAATATTAGAAGGATAATATTTTAGTTTTATAACAATGGCTACCCGGCTTTTTAGGGGTGCCCAAATTCTTAGGTGGATATTAGCAGCCCTACCACTTAGCTCTGTGTGGTTATGGCTTTTGAGAGAAATGGAACAGTGACTAAAGGTCATTAAACGGGAACATCAGATGGTCCTTCTTTACCAACACACACGCACGAACACACACACTGATCTAAGCATATTGTGCTAAAGAGTTGTGAAGCAATTTGTGAGAATAGCGTCTTCTTCGATTCATTTAATTGGCTATTTTTTAGGGCTCGAGCTGCAATGGGGCATAGAAACCTACAGTAATTACTCAGAGAATTCGTTTGAAAAGTGTTTGTTCAACAATGGGTCTATAGCGCCCCCTAATGCATTGCAGCATATGGCGTGTTAACAGTTTGTTGTACGTAAATTACATTTACATTTATGCATTTAGCAGACGCTTTTATCCAAAGCGACTTACAGTTCGGGAGTAAACATAAACTTCAGTTTGTTACAAGGTCTGATTAATCATAAGACTTACACATTGAATACGTTCGAGCAGATATAGAAAATATATATTTTTTATTAGTTAAGTTAGCAAGTGCTCTCTTGAAAGAGTAGAGTTTTTAGTTGCTTTTTAAAGGTTAAAAGAGACTCAGCTTTCCGGATTGGGACTGCAAGAGAATTCTGCCTGCCAGGAACTGTGAAGGAGAAAGTCCTGGTGAGAGATTTTTTTACACTTTGAGAAGGAGCCAGCAGACGCTATTAATTTTTCTGAATGAAGGCATCTGGAGGGGACATAGGACTGCAGGAGTTTGTGGAGGTATGACGAAGCGGAGCCAGTGAAGGTCCTGCATGCAAGCATCAGTGATTTGAACATGATACGAGCCTCTATAAGAAGCCAGTGGAGAGAGATGAGGAGAGAAATGAAATTCAACATACATAAGTGCCAAGACTTAAATATAACTAAAATGGATCCTGTTTCTAAAATCGACAAGACGTTGGTTATTTTGCAAAAACCTCTAAAAATGGCCACTTTTGCTCACGCCATACTTTAACAAACTCCTCCTAAAGATGGAATCTGTTAATCTCCAAACCCAATCAGTCTTGTCTGAAGACATATAGGATGTTATAGGACGTTTTTTTTTTTTTACTTTCGTTAATAATGTGCGGCATTACGGCCGTCAAAAGTCTAAATTTGCCATAACTCAGTGATCGAATTCAAACTTGCCACGTGTTAAGATATCATACCTGAACACGTGATATGTAACCAGTTCTAGCATTACCAGAAGGCCACAGAAAATAAAGCATTTAACATTAATCAAGGGCCAAAAGCGCACGAGGTGCTCAAGCTCTTTGATCACTGCTTGCAGCATTAATTCTTTTGGAACAAAAGACTCAACAGTTCCCGTAAAGAACGATGAACTAAAGTAAAAAAACTGCATTTTTTCCAAGCTCTTTTAAAAGCCCAAAGCATCTTTTTCAAAAATGTGAAGCAGTTGACGGTCCTTCATGACACCATGGACGCATGTCTTTGTGCTGAGTGGAAATCCTTCTGCACTTGAACCCTTCACAGCCCTTCCTTCCCCAGCTTTAGGGAGAAGATAGACATCAGATCCTGTTTGAGACACAAAAACGCTGGGAGGCTCTCCAGCTCATTCAGGCCAGATAAGAGCAGGGGTGCAGGGCGGCCTCTTATCAGACACATACACACGATACTAGAGTGTTAGGTCTGTACTGGACTCAAATCACATTCCTAAACACCAAGCTCATCTCCAATAACAGACAACATTTTTAACATCTCACATGCAACACTCCCCACCTGGAAAAGCATGAAGCTGCTGATGATGAGGCTGATGTAGATGCAATCTTCATTCAAATCAGAATTCAAAATTTCCTCAAACAAGTAGGTCAAGAACATGTAGTATATATACTTGTACCAAGCAGGAAGTCCAACTGGGACCAGCTTAGCCAGGATCATAGGAAGTGATTTGATGGAGATCATGGGAAAAGAAGATGACCGAACCAATGGGAGCAAAACCAGAAGCAGAATGGACAAGGTACAACAGCAGGTAAGAAGATGACGAGGGTAAGTTACTTCCCAGAAGGAGTCTCAGCAGTGAAAACTGTAGAGCAGACACTGAGCAGAAGAAAAGTAGGAGGTGAGCGTGACTGGTCAGTGTGACTTAGAGATGAAATGATTTTGGGAAGTGGTTACAGGGATAATCCAAAAAGAACATCTTCTAACACAACTCCAGGATCTGAGACTAGGATTGAGTCTTTAGGCTAATGTTTATAACGTATTCCCACAAGTCATTGCTTATCTAGAATTATGGCATGGTCTCTCTGAATACTAGATTCTGATTGGCTGGCAGGAGTTCAGTTTGTTCACTTATTATACCAATCCACTGTAACCAAACTAAATCAAAGTTTCCGTTGAGAGTAGGATGACAACAGTGCACTTTCCAGATTTGCTGATTTATTTAGCGTTTTCATAGACGTATCCCAACATTTATTACACAAAAAAACAATCTGTGTAACAATCCAATTGCATTGTAATATTTTTAATTCTTTCAGCAATTTTAAATATGACTGCTGAAAAGAAAAGGGACATCACGCTTAGTTCTTGGAGAGAAGAGTAGTTCTAACCAAGTGCATCCAAACTGCGACAAGCGCCCCCATGGTGCTGTTTGCAGAATGATTTCTACCCAAACCTGGTGGTCTGAAACCATAACTGTCAGAAAGTCGCATGTGTGCATGGGCACCCTCTCTCTAACTGTCATGGCAGCGCTCAGATAATTCCTTGTATTAGCAGCAGTAGGCGGCGCTCACATTGGTACTAACTGAAGAAGTTTCTGTTTTGCTAGAACACAAACAGACCTGCAAATTCCTTACCGTCATGAACTCCTGGCAGGTGAGATTTGTCAATAGTTTCGGCCATCGCTGTCTCCACAGCAGCTTACAATGTCATCACTCTGAGAAGAAATCTGTTGCATGAAACATAACGACCGGATCAGGAATGACCTTGTAATCCTTAAATAGTTTGCCGTGCTAATTATATCCCTGACACAATTTCTTGTCGCTTTCAGACCCTAGACGTGCCTTTGTGTAGCAAGCCAGTCGAAATGTAATCTCTATAAATCCTGGAACAATTTCACATTGTCTAAACGAAAAGGATCCAGCTTCCTACAGTTTTGAAGCATTCAAGATTGTCTTATTGGACACTCATAAGTCAATGACAGCTAGATTAAACATCTTAAAAACCTATTGCTTCATATCATATAAAATCTGACAACCAGCCATGCTAATGCACTGATTAATAAAACATTTTATGGATAAAAAATCTACTAGGCAAAAAAAAAACAACTATTTTTGATTGTTGATTTCTTAAAGTGAATACAACAATAAAAGAAAACAAAGAATTGCAAGTCTAATTAGACTTTACAAGGTTTTCCTTTAAAGCGCTAAGCAAATTTACAACATTATTCTTGTAGCTTGCCCTATATATCACAGAAACATATGGTCAAACCTTAACTTAACTCAAACGGTTGAGTGCTTTTAGCATAAAGGATACATTACATGCAGCTCATTTAAGTTTCAAGCTTTAATTTACTTTTTGAGCAAAATACGGTAAATATCGTAAGTTAAATGATAAACAAAGACAGTCTCACCTTTTTCGTCAGTTAATGTCTCGCAGTCTGACACACGACAGAGGTTTAACTCATGTGTTTTAATGCCTCTAATATCATTCACAGAAACTTCTTAACAACATCCCAAGTCTTGCGTTCTCTGTTCTCCTTTTTGCTCAGTTTTCCACACTCACTCTCAATGACATTTTGAGCTCAGCTGCAAGTTTTGTTCCCCGTCCAAACCACGGTCAAAACAAAGAAAGTCATGTGGAGCTTCTCCCGCGTCCACACCGCCACCTGCAGGTGATTGGTGGAACTGCTCTATAACTTTGCTCTGTACTTCGAAAGAAAGCAAGATCGGCGATTATTGGTAGGATTCGAGAACCGAATGTGCGTAGAGTAGAGCCCTATTGTAATTGATCAGAGTATTGTTTGATTATTATTGTTGTATAATACAGAGTATTATAGTATTATTAAATGGATGCATTTTTCAGGGGCTAACCTTGCTGGAAAAGTCACATCATTTCACGTTCACAATTCATTCATTCATTTTCAAACTCGCTTATTCCCTTTTGGGGTCATGGGGGTCTGCCGGTGCCTATCTCCAGCACACATTGGGCGAGAGGCAGGGGTACACCCTGGACAGGTCGCCAGTCCATCACAAGGCAACTTTCACTCACACGTTCACACCTAAGGGGAATTTAGATTATTCAATTAACCTGATGCATGTTTTTGGGATTGTGAGGAAACCGGAGTACCCGTAGGAAACCCACGCAAGCACAGGGAGAACATGCAAACTCCTTCCAGGAAGGTCACCGGCGAGCCTCGAACCGACAACCTTCTAACTGTAAGGCCACCATGCCACCCGTTCACAATTCAGAACTGGTGAAAATGTACCTGTTAATGGGTGTTCAAAAATGGCAAATTGTCTCCATTGCACCGCCTAAAGCTTTTCGGCTTATGATTGCGCTAAAAGTTTGTCGTAGGCGAATGAAATTTGGCACACGTGTAAGGTACTTGTTCCAAAATCGACAGGAAGTTGGCTATTTCGCACAAACCTAAATAAAGGCCACTTTTACTGGTGACATACCAAACTTCTCCTAGATATTGTATCTTACATCTCCATCTCAAGGCATATGGGATGTTAAATAGTGGTTCTTAGCTTCGTTAAACTATGTGCGCATGGAAATTTCCACACTAAATAGGGAGATGTTATGACTCTGACATATAGTTAGATCAATCCCAAACTCACCAAGTATGTTACCAGTCCATGCCTGATCGTATCAACATAGCAATCTAAAATATATGTTATAGCACCACTAGGTGGCCACAGGAAATACTGAAATTAGGATTGCTGTTGTACTTCCTTTACCAAATCTGGCACGTGTGACAATAAAATGGTCCAAAACAATAACAAAAAAGTCTGTCTCAGTCTTAGTGCCACCTAGTGGTTATGGTAGCTTATTTTCTGGTTATTCATTTTTAATTTCCCCTATTTGTTTAACAGTTCTTCTTCTTTTATGATTGGCCATAATGCATAGGTCAACAAGAGTGATGTGCTCAAGCCCTTCGATTGCTGCTTGTAGCTTTAATTGGGAGGGGACATGCATTGAGTGGAGGAATTAGAACATGCAATACAAAATACAGAACATTTGGGCAATTTTTTTCTAGATTTAATTATTGTTTTTGTGAAAAGAAAACTAAATGCAAGTGAGCGAACACAATAAATCTAAATAAAAATATAAGTATTTACTACACAGGAATTATATAACCACACTTGCACAAAGTACTGGATTTTGGTGTTTGATCAACATATTTTACCAAACAGGCCATAATGATCACTAGAGTCACAAGAGCTGAAACAAAGAATGAAAAGAAACAGCTGTGTATGAGACAAAAAACTTGGTGAGGAACAGCAAGACTCAAAGGTGAGGTTGAGAAAAATAGTTTCTTGGCGAGAAAGAATAGAGCAACAAGTTACAAGGTAGGTATACAGTGCCAACATGGTCTCTCCTAGATTTCAAGGCACACTGGAGTCTCAAGATGTGCTATTCAAGCTCTTCTGAAGAAAATGTTGAGGATTGTAGATGCAGTGGTCAGCTACGGAAACTTGTGAAGCAAGTGCAAACTTATTGTCCTTCAAAATCGGAATATGTTCAGCAATGCAATCAGCTCAGAACCCAGGTACACTAATCTACCTTCATATTTTCTGCTGTTGAAGGACTAGAGAGCGGTAGAATTTGGTGGTAGGCAACAGTAAAGCATGGTGGAGGTTCCTTTAAGGTTTGGGGCTACATTTCTGTAAATGTAGTTGGAGATTTTAATAGGATTAATGATTTCCTTTCCTATCAAGCAACGCCATCAAGGAGGTTTATGTTTGACCTCTGCAATAGGATAATACCCTCGAATATACTGCCAAAATCCGTTTGAACAATGATTATTGTAAAGAACAAGAAGTACTTAAAGTGACGGCATGGCCCTGATCTCAACATCATCAAGTGTGCCTGGGATTACATAAAGAGGGAGAATGATGTGTTATCGAACATTCATCTCTCAATAAAGTATTGAGTCAACAGTAAGAACAGGACGTTACAAGTTTCTTCAATAAGGCAGCACAAATAAGCCATGTCTTTTTTTCCAATGGAGACCCTGAAAGACACACAGCTTACATTCTGCTCTCTCAGGGTGTTCCCCTTCCCCTGAGCTTCATTGTTTCTCAATGCAGTATGGTTTTTTAGTTGTTAGCATCTTCTGTGTTTAATCTAAAAAAAGCTGTGTTTTCTAAATTGATCTTTTCCTGAGTCTTCTCCAATTTGTATGATAAATACTTAAATAATAGATTAAACAATACATTTCGCTACACCATCTTTTTTAAAAGTTTTTTTACTTATTGCTTATTCAACGAATAATTCAGCGATTCTCAACCAGTGAGCCGCAGAACGCCACCTGGTGGGTCGTAGAAGTAACTACACCATCTTTTTTAAACGTTTTTTTTGACATGTTACTGATTATTTAAAAAATATATAAATATATATATATATATATATATATATATAATCAATAGACATCGCGACGTCAGATTTAAATTTAAACTCTCTGAAGAGAAAAGCTAATGATATTCTCCCGTAACGAAACAAGCAAAAGTATGTGGTGAGAAAATAGGATACTGAAGAGACGAAATTTGGTTTTATAAAGGCGGATTCTGAGCCACACCGAAGACAGAACGTGGAGAAATTTTTATCAAATGAGGCCCTAAAGAAATAAAAGCCAAAACATTTGACCTCAAAACACCTGAATATTTTCTGGTAGTTACATTGCAGTTAATAGTAAATATGGATAATTGCTGCATCCCTAGTATATACATATATACATATACAAGTATACGTGTGTGTGTGCGTGTGTGTGTGTGTGTGTATATATATGGTCAGAATATTGACTGTGGCGGCCTTCATTTTGCGCTAGCCTTTTCTTTAGTAATTCATTAGTTAAGTGGAGCTGTTAACTGTCCTGATGGTCGACACCTAGGCCCGGAGTCTCTCCACAGGATAAAATTCTTCCAGTACTCTCTTGGGGAGAGGTGGAAAAGCCGTGATTCTGTGTGCCGAGCGTCTGTCGTTGGGCTAGCGTTGGCTGTCGCTACCCCGACGTGGACTGGCGTGGGCTAGGACGCCCACCACTTCATTACCTTTTGTCATGTCTGCCGCCGTTTTCGTTTGTTTGAGTTGTTTATTAAATATTATTATTGTGGTCAAACTTTAGTTTTCACCCTTTTTGTCATGATCTTTGAGCCAGGCGATGACATGACGAAGAATAACTGGGCCTCGGAGTGAAAAAGGGTTGAGAACCCTATTCATATAATCCAATCAGAGTAGAATGTATGGACCAAAAAAAAAATACAAAAAATTATATAAAGGGTTTAAGAGCAATTTTCAGACTATAGCCCATAAAAAGATAAAAAAAAATGTTCATTAACTTACCCCACATTAAACTTTTCCCTTAGTTGGGGAACAAACTGGCAGAAGTGACTTGTGTTTGTTCTGAACTACAAGAGCACATCAAAGATGTCCAGAAGCACTGACAGACAGACAGACAGACAGGAATGGAGAGAGGTTGTGAAGGCGGCAGTGTGTCCGTCAGTCTGATCGTTAAATGAGATTGACGTGAAGCACTTCTATGGACAGCACTCTCTCACCTCCTCACACTATTAAGAATATTGCCCACTCACTCTACGCCAGTTTCCAATTTGGCTCGTTTCCCCTGCTCTTAAAATAGAACCAGGAGTCACAGGAATAAATCTCAGCTACCTCTTAAAGAAATGAATTAATCGGGCAGTTTGCCTGCTCCTGCAGACTGAAGTGCCACGAGAAGCTTGCTCTCCAGCTGTGCCCAGCCAAGATTTATGAACCGCACTGGTAAAAGTGTGCGGCGCAGTGCGGGGTTGACGCACACATCCCGCGTCCGTCGCTCACTTTTATGGCCTCATTCATTCACTTTCCGTCAGTTTACAAGCACAGGAGATGGAGTGGAAAGTGATAGAGACAGAGGGATGACATGGCCGGTCCTGGGGGGCTATTTAAACGCTGGACAAAGCTGGGAAGGAGACATTGAGAAGAAACCTCTGCCTGCCAAAGAGATTTTGATTTGTCTGCCTCTGTGTGGTTTGATGATGTGGAAACTCTTGCTTCTCTTTACTTTGCTTCTCACGGTCCTTGAACCTCTGCTCAGTCACCCGGTGGTCAGTTCTCCAGAGATGAACTACGGCAGGCCCGGTAAGTGTCTTCTCATCCACTGGTGATGATATAAAATATGATGATTTAAAAGTACCCCAACAACTAGGGGTTACTAGGTACAAAAAAATGTGCCTACTATACCTAAACCGACAAACATCCAATCATTTAACTGCTTCTGAACCAACATGTTTGCCGTTCTTCTGTCTGATGTTGAGTATTTGCTTGGAATTAACAATTTAATGTCCATTTAAGGCAAATTTTGTAGCAAGATTCAAACGTCAAGTTTTCAATAGAAATGTCTTGCCACCCAGTGTGGCGAAGAACAAAACCTACAATGACATTTCATAAGGAATTCCAAGTTTTCTGAATATATTGTAATTAGGATTCAGATTTTCATATTAGAAAAACTATAGAAATTCTAAATAATATTCAAAATTCTGAGGGGAAAAAGCCTTGATTCTGGGACAGAACTTTACAAATGATCTTTTGCAAGATTATCAATTTAACTGGTTGGTTGTTATCTCCATAAACCATACATTTGTCAATTAATGTTATAAAATAAATGAAATCTATTAGAGATTTAGTGTGAAACTCACTTTAAAAAGTTAACAGAAAAACTGAAACTTAAATCAAAAGTAAACCCACATTTAAATCTATGTAACGGTTTAACCCAAAAGACTTGTATGTGTTTATAGGTAAAAGTAAAATGAAATGTCATCTCTATCAATCAATCTTTATTTTTATAGCAAAGTGGTCCAGGGTGCGGAACAGCAAGCTACATAAAATCCACACGGTACATATGACAAACATGGTATAATACCAACATTAAAATGAAGTGGAAAAGGAGAATAAACAAGAAAAATACAAGAAGACTGCTACCCACCCACCCTCAGCTGCAAGTTCAAAATGATGTGTCTTCAGACATTCTTTAAAACATGAAAAATCAGCAAAGGATCCAAGTTCCAGAGGCAGTGAGTTCTAACCGCTGGGGTGCAAATACACATAATATTTGACATATTATCCAGTGAGTTATGGAATAACAGCAGCTTTGATGAATGAATATCAAAGAGATATAAAAATGACTCATTTCAGTGATTTCATTGTGCTCAAGAAAAGAAATGTAGTTCAGAAATCTCTGACAGGAACAAAATGCTCTCAACATGCATGATGCTCCTCCTCCGTCTGAGGCTCTGCGGTGTGTTCCTCACCTGCAGTTGTTGCAGAAGAGCAGCAGTTGCTCAGTCCAGAAGATCTGAGCTTCTCTGAGCAGTTTCTGTCCCAGGACGCCGCTGGTTTCGGCTTCCCCTCGCTCATCCCCGGAGAGATCAGCACTGATGGTGAGAGAGAGAGCGCTTGACTCATGATCTGGTAAAACGTTCAGAAGCTGATTTACAACAGAAGTTTCCAGTGACATTTGCATTCAGAAACTCTTTCATTTAGGTTTTTAATCACTTGTTTTATTCAAAATAACCCCTTTGAAGGTTTGTTCAAATATAATCCATTTGAACTTGTAGCACCTTTTATGAAAATAACTATTTTAGTCACTTGTAACAGTGAAAGTGAGTTTATCTGATGGCAGAAATTGGAGCTGTTCCACTTCTATTGTCCCTCAGGAAAATATGTACAAAAACAGAACATATTGTTTGAATTACATATTTAGTTCAGAAACCAGCACATTTTTTCCTCTCTAAAGTTTTTTTTCCTCTGGTCTGACAGATCTCCGAACAGCAGGTTTTGTTCCCAGTCAAGCAGTCAAAGAAGTGAGTGAATAAACATCTTCCTTTGTTTATTAGAGCCAAAGTGTAAAACCAATTTCTATCTGTGTTTTGTGTCAGGTTTTGCTGGAGAAGCCGTTACTGAGTCGATTCCTGGGTGGCAGGAAGCAGTTTCGTAAGCGTGGAAGCAACACAGAGTGTTTCTGGAAATACTGTGTGTGAAACCCCAGCTCATCTCTCTCAGACCTGCAGAGATACGTCATCTCAAGCGCTTTACCTTTCATTACAACGTGACGCACAATATTTACATGAAATAAAAACATATTTGTGAGTGAATAACATTGTTGTACATAGTGCTCTTAGCTTTAATGTAAATAAAGTAAATATAGTATGTTTGAAAGATATTCTGGCTTTGTGGTTTGTACTTGCAGGTTGCTTGGGTATCACCCACAACTTAAAAAAACAACAATATTTTAGATTTTGAACAAGTAGAACATATTTAAACTAGAACTAGATGGCTAAAGCTTGTACACAAACTTTAATGTTGGCTTGTAAAAGTGATATTTAAAGTTATTCCTATAAGAATCATAGAATGGTTGCTAAGATAGCATTTTGGTTGCTATGGAGGAGTAACATATTAAGTGAAATAAATCAGTCCCCATATCACTATTATTATTATTATTTTTTTTGGCTCAGATAAAAACATGGCAAGTGGCTGATGTGGTAAATTGTTCGGTTAGTGACATCGTTTGTCACTATAGGATTTATAAACCAACCCCCATTTCAATATCATTTACCAAAGAGAAAAATAGTTAAACTTGGCAACTGGTCCAAACAGTTTGGTTGCTAGGGAGCTTTCAATGACGTCACAAACATTTTCTTTTTCCATTTATTTTCAAAGGCTATTAGAAGTCAACGAGCCTCAAATACTTTTGCACTGTGTTTGGTATGTTCTTACACAGACTGAAAAACCTCAACAAAAAGAGGTAAGTGTAAAGGTTCTATGAAAGCTCAGGCACAAAAAAAACCCCCCACAATGGAACAGTGAATAAGTTTTTGGAGAGGTTTGCCTGTTTTTTTTTTTATACAATTTTCATAATGTTTTGACCTTGTCTTTGCTTTTAGGGGGGATTTGTGAATTTTTTGATATTTATTATAATAGATAAAACAGTGTAATTGTATTTTGGGTACAATTTCAGGATTGTTGTGGAATTATTGTTATTTGTAAAAAAGTTAGCAGTATTTGTTTATTCCAAATCGGTGTAAACATTTAGGATTAATTCAGGTAAATGAATTGGTGTGTTGATAATGTTGGTAATGTTTGTCTTTATTGGAAAATGTATGAATTTTTTAGGAATATGTGTGCTTTAATCTGAACATTTAAGCCGTTTGTTTTGTATTTACTTATATTTGTACATTGCAATTTGTGTTATGCATTTGTGAGCTTAAGCTCTCCATACTTTTACTCAAGTAGATCATTTAAGTTGATCAACATCAAAGAAGTGAATAGAAAGAAACACACACAATGAATAATAACCCTGCAGCGCTCGGGGCAACAGACTATAGTTCATAAAAAGATTTTTTTTTAATGTTCATTAACGCACCCCACATTAAACTTTTGCCTCAGTTGGGGAACTAACTGGCAACTGATCAAATCGATAGAAATTGGGTTGAAGCGAAGAAAGATCAACAGTTTAAAGTCATTTATTCACCATTCTCATGAGGCATCACAAAATAATTCCCTGAAATCTGTGACATGATGGCTTTCATTTCATTGTGTTCTGCACATTTCTCTCATAAAATACATTATATGGATATTTACATTTCTCTCTAAAAACTGTACAAAATTTCTTGGATCACAAAACTGTACAGATCAGAAGATTGAGCTCAAGGACTAGATGAAACAGGTCATGGGCACACACACACAGCCTTCCGAGCACAAATAATCAATAAATAAAAAAATAAACAAAAACAAGAGAAGATAGACATTAGGTTTGTGGGAAAATGGTTCAATGAGCTGGTGTCTTCTGAGAAAATTTCAAATCTTTACCATCAATAAGTGGGAACATATACAGTGGGTACAGAAAGTACTCAGACCCCTTGAAATTGTTTACTTGTTGTTACATTGCAGCCTTTTGTTAAAATCATTTAGGTTTTTCACCATTCGTGTTAGAAGGTTGCCGGTTCAAGGCTTGCCAGTGACCTTCCTGGAAGGAGTTTGCATGTTCTCCTGGTGCTTGCATGGTTTCCTCTGTTCCCCCTCAATCCCAAAAACATGCGGTTAGGTTAATTGAATAATCTAAATTCCCCTTAGGTGTGAATGTGCGAGCGTGCATTGCCCTAGCGACCTGCCCAGGGTGTACTTCCAATGACCCCAAAAAAAGAGAATAAGCGGGTTGGAAAACGAATTAATATTCAGACCCCTATTTAACTTGATGATGGTTCTACGTGTTCATTTCAGCTCCGCTATGCTCAAGTGTACTTATTGAACTGGATTAGGAAAGCCACACACCGCTCTATATAAGACCTTACAGCTCACAAGGTTTGTCTGAGTAAATGAGATTCATGAGGTTAAATTACTTGCCTGAAGAACAAAGGATGGATCTGGTCACTGTTACAATTGCTGCACTTCATAACAGCACAGTGGCCTCCATAATCCTAAAATGAAGGATGTTTGGAACGGGCAGAATCCTTCCTAGAGCCAGCCATCTGGCCAAACTGAGCAATTGGGGGAGAAGAGTCTTGGTGAGCGAGGTACACAAGAACCCAAAGATCTCTTTGGATGAGCTCTAGAGATGCAGTTAGGAGAAAGTCAGTCATCACAGCCCTCCAACGGTCGGGGCTTTATGACAAAGTGACCCAATGCAAGCCTGTAATCAGGGCGAGACAAAAAAACTGACTATGGTGAGGAAAAAAAAAAGATTCTGGGGTCTGACGAGAAAAAGACTCCAACTTTTTTTTTTGCTTTAATTCTAAGTATGGAGGAAACCAGGCACTGCTCATCACCGGTCCACTACAGTCCCAACAGTGAAGCATAACAAAGGTGTGGCTTCACAACAACTCTGGGACTGTTGTTGCATGTCCCAGCTAGAGCCTTGACTTTAAACCCAAATGAGCATCTCTGGAGAGTAAATATTGAGTGATTTTTAAAAAAATTCCTACTCAAGACTTTTTATCGTTACTAAGGTTTCATTTTTTTAACAAATTTTCTGGCTTTCAAAGTGCAATGGCACAAAAAAGGTTAAAAAAAAACATTCATTAGTGAGGAAAGGCATTTACCTAAACGATTTTAGCAAACGGTTACAACATCACAAAGAGTAAAAGATTAAAGGGTCTCAATACTTTCGTACCCACTGTATTAGAAGAAATATTCAAATTCTACTCTTAACAACCAAAATAATGTTGGTGATAAAAAAAGTTGAATTTTCCCAAATTCAGCTTTCTTCTTGACTCATTTTGACTCCCAATTAAGATCTTGGTCAATAGTTGGGCTACTGGTGCCAGTCAGTTTACAATGGGCAAAAGGCAGTGATGCACCAGCCAATCAAAAGGCCACATTCACACCAGTGGACTGATTCATCCAACCTTCAGGTTTTCTGAGGTAATCGCCTCAGAACAGGGACTCTACAGTACTAGCCACTAATGACATTCTCCCAAATGAACAGAAAAAGAATATTCTCAACAGCCCTGAAAAGGACTTGATTTGGGAAATGCGTACTTGAGCACAGCATCTATACGTGATTCTTCAAATAACACCATTGCTCACAGTGTGGCGCTGTCCTCCACATAATTCAGTAAACTGACCAGTAAAACAGAAATAAGAACAAACAAATTGACAGGAGTAACCCATTTAAGGCCTAGCTCAGAAGCTCCATCTAGACTCAGGTTGGTTTGACTGGATGAGTCTGATAAGGACAGGAAACCAGCCTCAGAACGAATGACTCCATTGGACATGAGTTTGAGTGGTCCTAGTGTGGAATAGTGCACTCATTTTGATCCATAAACCTTTAGAGTGCTCTAGTTATTTAGTGATTACAGTGGAATTCTGGGAAATCTCATCAGAAACAGTGATGGGAGAGATCCTGAAATCCCACATCACTAAAATAAAAAAAAAAGAAAACCAGCAGTAATGTACTTGGAAAGTCCAGAAAATACCTCCAATTTGTGGTGAGCAGAAGGGCAATTTAAATAAAAAAAACAAACAAAAAAAACACAACTTTGAAGGAAAGTTGATGCGTTTTCACAGTTTTTGGGTCGGGGGACTGCAATGGAGAGACCAGCGCACATAGGAGCAGGATCATGTCAGTGTATGATGAGGCTCATTGTAAGCTGGTTTATCCAAGCTGTGATTGGCTAGTGGGCTGTCAGGGGAAAGTATCTGCTCTGTTGTCTGTGGAGAGAGGCCTGTGTTTCTCAGGGTTGAAAGATTCGGAGTCTGGTGGTAGAGGGGGATCCTGATTAGTGGGTTCCACAGAATTACAGCCAACACATCCCTGAAACAACATTAAAAATCAAGATAAAGCAGCAGATTGGACATTTTAGACAGGAATAAATTCAATCTGTATAGATCATCTATGAAAATATTCTTTCTATCTGCCAGGATGGATGTTTAAAAAATAAATTTGACTGCTTTTCTAACAAACTGCCATAAATTGACAATAAAATAGATTTAAAACCACTGTGAAAAAACAAGCTGTCTAAAGATGTCAACAAACCCGCAGCTTGAAAATTAGTAAAAAGATGGAAGAAAGTAATAAAACGAGAACAATTTCTCCACAAAAATCTAAAAAAAAAAAAAATCATCTTATTGGAAGGCCACAGTGCCACCAGAGGCTATATTGTGAATTGTTAATGTTATTTGTAAAAACATAAACTAGCTTATTTAGACCTTTATATGCACTTATGACATGGAAACTAACACAAAACGATGGATTTATTAATCTTTAAATTTATCAACTTTTAAAATTTCTGATAAAGAGGTGAAATTACTGTTAGATGGCCAGCAATGGCACATTTTTTTTTTTAGATTTCAATGACCTTTTCAAACATAAAATATCATTTTCATGAAACCTTTGTAAATATTTACGTTTTGTGCTGGAAAATCTGTCTGAAAATAACCTGTGAAAATGTAATTAAATTGAAGTCTTTTTGAGGCTTAAAATTAGCAAAAAACCCTTTAAAACCATCTGAAAAAAAAGGATCTAACAATACCTGTAATAATAACAATAATAATACACTTTAAATTTAATTTAAATAAGCAAAGTAAATAGAAAATGAAATCAATAATAAATGCACTTTATTGCTTTTACACTCATTATGTGATGTGCAACTGCAAGTCATTACACATGCTAGCTAAAACCATTAGGCTCCTCTGGATTGATTGAAATGTTTGGTGTAGCTCTTCACTAG
This sequence comes from Danionella cerebrum, assembly GCA_007224835.1. NCBI lineage: Eukaryota > Metazoa > Chordata > Actinopteri > Cypriniformes > Danionidae > Danionella > Danionella cerebrum. The sequence goes on along the minus strand of SRMA01026113.1, from coordinate 424,392 downwards.
TGTTCTCTGCCATATCATAAGTCGACTAGTCTAGTCCTGTTCTCAAAAATATATTCAACAAGAAACATCGTAGAGAATGAGGGTTTGTTTATGTTAATCGTACATTTTTATGACTTCACTGACAGCTCCCTAGCAACCAAACTGTTTTCCCTAGCAACCAATTGTACATCTCAGCTTAGGAAAATCACAAGACCTGGGGGTTGATTTATTTCATTCAAAGTGACACAGGGGACATTATATAATGTCAGTGATTCCTCCATAGCAACCAGATACTAAAAGTATAATTTCTGATGGTATTTAGCAAAGGGTGTGAGCGACACAGACCTGTGTGTTGATCTCCTCAGGGATGCTGTGATTCTGGATCCAGGGATGGACCTCCACCAGCTCCTGCTTTTGCTCAGATGTGAACCAGGGCTGCATGGGCTGCATCAAGATCAGCTTCTCGCGGTCCTCCTGAAGCACCTGAGCTTGGTCCCTGGACACACACACATGCGGGCACACACACAGAGCACACTCACTCACTCGCACAGCACAACTCCACTCTGCTCGGACCGTATCAGAAGAGTCAATCCCTGAGGCGCACAATAATCATCTAACGATTTAAACCTTTCTGCTACTGCAAAACTATTTATTATCTTTTTAACTAGACATGTTAGAAATTTAAATGTTGCTAAACAAATACAAATGTTTACTAGGGTGGTTTTGGAACATATTCCACCTTAACAGATATTGCCGTTGCATTAGATCTGTAAGACAGAACGAACAGGAAGAAGGGCATCCAAGTCGTGCCATGGGATATACTTGGCCGTGATCTACTCTTTTAGAAATAAATATTCTTAAACGATTTCATCTATTTATATTTATTGTGTTAGCAGTTGTTTAAACCCTTTTCTTTGTACCTTCTCTTGGGTTTTTGACAAAAACTTTCCATGTTTCCCAGAATTAAGTTGAGTAATCATTCCAGAAACTAAATCCCATTAAATCCCTTTACTTTCAATTTATTTAGTGATTGACAACTTTGTGGGGTGCTATTTTGTGAGGTGAATTTTGACATGAGCTCAGCCAGCACCGAGCATCTGTCTATTCTTGCTAGAAAAGGGCAGGTGAGTTACCTGGGGCTGATCTGGTAGGTCATCATGACTGGTTCCGGGGTCTGCTTTATCATGCTCCACAAGGGATCGTCCACATGCTTCGTGAAGTTGCTGCGCTCACAACCCAAAGCCTCTATTGATTTCCGGACTTTCCTTGACGTGTCAGAAGAATCATTGCTGGCAAAATACTTGCTGCTGTTGCTGCTTCCTGTCAATCACAAATAACACCATACATTAAGAGTATTGTCCAAATGGTCAAAAGATCCGCGAACATTTTTTTGGGATATTAACATTGGTCTTAATATCTAATACCAACGGAAGGCGGTAACCTGAACCACCAATTGCTTTTCGCCAATAAATTTTCCAATTGTAGGGCCATTTAGTTGTTTTTTTTTTTTTTTTTTTTAGCAAAGTTTATATGTAATTTTAATGGCTGATTTAAATACCACCAAACAACTTTTGTTGACGATAGACCATTATAAAGTACCCAGAGCTCAAAACTAATTTTAATAGTACATGAAACTATTATCAAACTTGAGATTAAAGTCTACCGGAAACTTCTCAAGGTCTTTACACATCAGGCACGATTTTAACATGTGTTTTAATCACAAAACAATAATATATTTTGAAACACTTGTCAGTGACCCCTTTAGGATAATTTTGCAGTGCGAAATGGGGTAATTTATCTTTTTCGCTCCTGTGTCAAATTTTCAGTTACCGGGCGACTGAAACATGTCTGACCAATCACAATGCAGCTTGTTGCTAGGCTATGGCAACTCGTAAACATTCTACATGACGGAGCGATTAATCAGTTTTGTGGCAGAAAACAGAATATTTAATGACCAAAAATGACAAACACTACAAGAACAATGTCTTGAAGGAGGATCTGTGGAGGAGAATTGCTGAAGATCTGACAGCGGTGCACTAAGTGGAAAACTTATTGAAAGCGTAACCGAGCACCTTTTTAGCCACTCAACCACTACCATTATAATGTATTTGGCTAAAGTTAGCGATATGTTGGAACAAAGAATGAGCAGTTTTATGTTTTTATGCACAATTTTGTCAACATCTTTGATTACTAAAGTTTTAAAACTACTTCCAGTGGATCAGAATCCATATAGGTTCTATGATTAACCTGAACAAGTCATACTTATTTATCTGATATTGAAGAGACTTAAGAAAAATCTTCATGAGATGAGGAATCCATTATTGTTGTGAATCATTTCTCAAAACTATCTCGCACATGACATATGAACCTTTTAATATTGTCAATTCATATTGTTCTCTGATTGTTCTCTGATTGAGAAATGTTCTCAGAGTCCTAGCTGAATTTTTGTAAAAGTAGAACTATGGGCTCAGTCAAAAAACATGTTAACGTTGTTAACGTTGTTTGCATGACAAGCCAGATGCGGCTGAGCGTCAATAGCCATGGTTCCATCCTAAAATGGGAATGACATTAAATACAGTTTCCATCCAATGAGACCAAGAGAACAAGATCATAATTTCTTGATAAACTGGCGTCAAAAGGCAAAAATGGAAGTTGCCGCGTTAGGAGGCCTTTTTCATAAATAATAATTTACTTGTGTCTTAGAACACATAGACGAAACGCAATACGTGCAGTCGTCTCAGTCATGCTTTTGTGAATGCAGCTGGTCAAGACAGTTCTGGGAAGTGATGATACCAAACCACTTGATGTCAGACGATGGTTAAGGAATTTTAGAAAGATCAAAACAGTATTTCAGATGTTGTGTAATGAAATCAGTCAGTTGGTTAGTCCCTCAATACCCCATCGCACCCCAGTTCAGACAGAAAAAACTGCCAGTGCATAGCATTGGGATTTATTCAGTAAATGGATTTTCTTTGTAGTTTATACACATTTTTCTCATCGGATAAAAAGTTTATACTGTTCATTATTTATGCGCATTTTTATAACGTATGCACTTCTTACCACCTCCATTCACGTTTTTTATGCGACACTCCAAAATACCCATTAAAAGAGGTGGATGGAAAATAGTGATGAAACAGCATCTTAATGCAATCTAAATAAGAATGCTCTGGTTTCTGGATAAACTGCTAGAGACATTACCGGTGTGACTGGTGGAGGTCCCATTGGAACCCAGGCCAGACCCGGAGCCAGAGCCTAGTGATCCCCCAGACTCCCCAGAGCCTGATCGAGCATCCTCCTGTAGCAGCTGATCCAGCATCTCACTGGAAGATGAGTGAGAGTCCTGCTGGCCCGAGTCACTGGGAACATCGTCCTAAGGATGGCAAGATCAGACTTAAAAACCTATCCAGCTCCAGCACGAGCTTTCTGTTTTGGAAACTGTTCAGAGACTTTACAGATATGGCAATTGCATGTTTAGCATAGCTTAGCATTCATCATTATCAGACCAGCAGCATTTCAGTATATTTGGAAATGAGATGCTAATGGTCTGAATGGATTCTATGATCTATGCTATGCTTAAAATGCAATTAATCAGAAAAAAAAATTGTAAAACAATTATTCATTACAGGGAGAAAAGGTATTATTATATTATATATAATATAAAGGTACAGAGTATTATTCCTTTTATATTTAATAGAGAAACTACAACAAAAAACAACAAGTACAATTCAAATAAAGTATAATTCATTCTAAAATATGTCATGCTCATTTCACATTCAATTTCAATGAAAACAATATCATTCATGGCCTTGTGAGTCCAATTTTTTCAATATTTTTTTACATTTTACGCCATGAGGAAATATGAAGGTACAGTCTCACCGCTTTGGCGTGAAGCTGGTGCTGGTTTCGGAGGCTTTCTGTGCCCACACTGGCACTCAGGGGTGCATCAGAAGCGCATGTTTTGGTCAGCTCCTCTTCCAGCAGGTCTAGCTGGATGGGGGTGCTGGAGCGGGAGCACATTGCTGCAGGCTGAGCTGGCTCCAGATCATCCCCGAACCATGGCTCAGGTACAGTATGCACCTCCCCTGAAGCATTGGGTACAGGAGGACTCCCGTGCACAGGGGTCCCATGTGGCATAGGGGCACCAGGGGGAATGTAGCCACCCATGTTGTAGGGAGGCTGAGAAACGACTGCAGGTGCTGCCATTGGCATCCCCTGGACAAACATGGCATTGTTCCCAGGATACATAGGATACATGCTAGGGAGAAGAACCACCATCATGGGGGTCATAGGGGGCATGGGTTGCATGTTCTGTACCCCTGGATCAGCCTGTGGCATTGCAGGCTGCTGATCTGCACCCATGACTGTGAAATAGGGGGCTGTCTGCATGGGCACTCCCATGGGGGGCACAAAGCCGATGTTAGATGGCGGTGAGGACTCTGTAGAAGGCCAGGAGGAGTGGGGCGCACCAGTGGGGCCAGGGAGGGGCCAGAAGTTTCCTGGCTGTGAGCCGTAGCTGTCAGAGGAATCCTCGGGTTTGGGACGCTTATGTTTGTTAGGAGGACGCACAACATCACCTGAGGACAGAGCGGAAAGGATTTGTTTCGTACAAACCGCATAACAAAAAAAGCAAGTTCTTAAGCCACTAAATTAATATTCTGTAAAAATCTTTTTTTTTTTTTTTTTTTTTTTTATAAATCTCTTTATGTACCTCTAATCAAAAGTAGACCTTTGTTTTTCAAATTCAGGATTTTACCTTCATTTGCCAATATCGTACATGATGTCACTAGGGACGCCACAGTACTAAGTTAAAATCACTAGTGAACCACGTTTTTTTGGTTCCTCATGTGGATAGCTCCCATGTGTATTATTGTTATTTTTATTATTATTTCAACACTCCTGGCAAATATTTAATAATAAACTGCTAACTGATTGGTAAGCATCAGTGGTTGGTAACTGACTGGTAAATATATGATGTTGGTAAATATGGACGTTTCTCGTTTTCTTTTTGTTCTTCAAAAAGAGTACAGTATTACTTATTAATTATTACACATTTAAATCTTGGAGAGATCTTGTTGTTCCCAAACAACTACTTTAATGGAAGAATTCCGCTCTCCCCTCTTGATAGACAAAGTTCTGAGATCTCAGGGTGACAAGGAAAGAGACACGACGCGGAGTTCATGCTCCAACCCTAGTCATAAATTTATTTCCAGTTTCTTCAGGGTTTTTATACTGTTTGAAAAGGTCAGGAGGGGCAGGAAAACAGCCCATATAAGGTCTCACTAGGCAGAACAAAGTGAGTATGACTTTTACAAAGGATGGAGGGAGATGAGATGAGAGCTGTCGGTCCTTATCTGAACTCTCCTGGTCAAGTCTCTTACATTCTTTGCGCAGGCAGCCTGCTTAAACGCAATGGAAAGGAATGAAATGAAGAGTTTATGGGTTTTCTGTATCTGAATGTCTGTTATAATTCTGGGATTTCCATCACACTACCTTGGGTCTTGTTGCGGTGTTCAATCTTGCCACAACAGGAAACTGTCTTGCTCAAACTCACCTTGGTAGCAGTGACAATATTACACCTCTTACACTGCTGTTTCTGTTTGTGGTTGTTCTTTGCGCAAGTGTACCCATAAGAATTGATGCTGGTTTTGAAGGCAAAAGGTAGTCACACCAAATATTGATTTGATTTTCCTTTTGTTCACTCACTTGCACAAAACGTTTTCATTATTTATTATTTTAAAATTCCCCATTTTCAGTATTTGTTCAAACCTATCAAAACTTTTGCATAGAACTTTTATTTAGAATTTTTAAATGAGTTAGTAGAAGTAGTTTATATTTTACTTGAATTTAAGTAATATATAATGCTCGAACAAACAGACCTCTGTGGTGGGAGTGGGCCATGCTGCTGTTGTCCTGCTGCAGATAGGAGCTGTAGGGGCTCTGCAGGATCCGGTGTCTGAATCGATCCACAAACTGCTGTTCTTCTTTCTGTGTGTGGGCAGACAACACCTCTTTGGTCAGTCCCACAACCAGAAGCTCCTCCTCCTCTGAGCTGGGGGCAGGGCCAGTGGGGTCAGGGACAGGATCTGCTGGCTCACTGCCCATCGGAGCATCTTCTAAAGCAGTGACTTCTGGAGGAAGAGAAGAGGGCGGCGCTTAATGTTTCTGCTGGAAATGCATTTAAACAGATGGGTAATAAAATACAAATGGGTCATTTCTTAAACTCCCTGGTCTTTGTTTAAAAGCGATTAATTATATTTTTGAAATCCTGGTTCAGTGTCAGTCAGCAGCACCGTCACACGAGTTGCTTCACTACAATACAAATGAAGTAATTTAACTACAGTGGTACCTCGAAATGCGAATGCTGTTCATGTAACTATCCAAGATACGAAGAGACTCTCGAAAAATATTTTGCTTCAGGATCCGAAAATTTTCAGAGATACGAAAAACACGAACAGTTCTGCTCTCGTATTCGCTTCTTCAATCTGACATTGCACTTTCATTGACAGACAACAGTAAAAGGTGCTGAAACGTTGATTAATCACACTAAAATCAACCGAAACATACAGTTTGTCAATAATGTGGTGTAACAAAAAGTTAGGGTCAAGGTGTCCTAAAAGAAATAACATTTAAAAAGCGGAATCTGCTGCTCTGTAGCGCAAGTTAGAGGAGAAACCCCATGTGAAACAACATTGTCTTACCTTTAGCTTCGTTTCCAAACAGCAGTTTCCACTTTATAAACATTAAGTTTAGGATACCATGACTCTAACTTTGGTTTAAGCACAGATTTCAACCATGACGCCTTCTCATGTGCTTGGTTTTGTGTTGGGTGTTCTTAATTCGTGAAATCTCGAGAAAGGCAAGGTTTCACATTTGTGTACATATTATTTTGCATTTATTTTATTCTGTCTTATTACATTAACAATGATTAGATTTAAGGATTCAAAAAAAGTTACTTGATTTTTCTCTGGTTTTCCTTTTTTTTCCCAATTTATGTCGTTGTTTCTGGGAGAAATTGCACGGATTAGGCGTTTTACATGTAAAACATATGAAAAATGTGCGATATGAAGGACACCCAGGAACCGAGTCCTTTCGTACATCTCTTCTGACTGAGCCACAGAGCAGTTTTGTGTGTGAAAGAGCGCCTGTCCTCACCAGACTCTGGTTGCGGGACATGGACGATGGTGCTGCTGTAGCTGCACTGGCTGGTGACCGATACGACACTCATTGCCTCGGTGGAGAGGGTGATGTCAGTGAGTGGAGCGCCCACCACTGCTGCCGTAGTGGCTGATCCGGCTGAAACTTGACTGTCCAGAGCAACGCCGCCATCCAGAACTGCTTCTGCAACAAACAGACGGAGCTCTTTAATTTCAGTGACCGAGACAAAAGCGAGCATTATGGTTTTAAGAATAACTGACAACATTGGTTTGAAGGTTTGTACACAACTCAACGAGCAATGAACTTCCAAATTTAATAAAAAAAAAAAAATGTCTATGATGGGACACAAGTTTGTGTGTGTGTGTGTGTGTGTGTGTGTGTTAACCTGTGAAACAAAATGATTAGTATGTAGTGAGAGCTGCTCGTACCCTCAGTGCTCCCGGACACTGCTGGCTTGTCTTCACACATGGAGAAAGAGGACGATGTGGCGAGGGACAGAGACTCACTCTTTCTTTTCAAAGCAGACGTGGCACAACTCTCCAGATATCTATTGTAATAGAAGGAAAACATTTAGAATCTTATTGTCTGAGATACAGCAGGAAGTTACATCACAACAAGTTTTGTTGATACGGTAGCACAAGTAGGCTCCGCAGTTTTTCATCTGCTGATCCTGAGGTAGACACGCATCAGGCTGCTGGCTCTCTCAGGATCTTCCCTTCCCCCTCCCTGATCTTCCTTTGTTCTCAATGCAGCATGCCATTTTTTAGTCAGTGTTTAATATAAATAAAGCAGCATTTTTTATCTTTTTCACCATGCTTCCAGAGTCTTCTGTAATGGGTATGATAAATATTTCAGTAACACTACACAACACAACGAGTAAACATTGAACCAACGACAGACACCAGGTCAATAGGCAAATAACATTATACAATTGAATATCCTAATTATTTATTTGCAAATCATGTTAACCCTCAGAAGTCCCAGCATGCACCAGGTTCATTTAACTATTGCAGCGTGTGCAGGAATGATACGATGCACCTATTGTTTACTTTGACGTTAATTGGGCGAATGGGTCTTTAGCCGATTCTGACCTGATAATGCTATCCACACAGTTGATCTGCTGGTAGGAGGGAATGTGTGCTTGTTTCCGAGCATCTTGCAAGGACTGCTTCAGGTGCCCCCGGATCCCCAAACCCTGAGTGGAGCTGGGGGGAATGCCTCCTCCGGCCACTGAGTAGACATTGAAACCCATCAAACACCAGAACAAAGACATATATAAGCTTCTAATATGAACTGAGAGATAGAGAGACCTGTGCCTGCTGGTCCTGCAGGTGCAAGCTTCTTCCTTGAGTCCAGGAAGGATTGCTGTCCCCAGTTTTTTACTTTATTCACATCGGAGCAGAACTGCTTAAGGGTCATCTGCTACGTCCAGAAAAGCAGAGTTACAACTAGACTAACATTTTTCTTAGAAAAGGGATGTGTCTTCAACGACGTACCGGTTCTCTGTGTGAATCCTCCCAGAGGTTCCCATTACTGTCGCTGGACGAAGCCACACTGATGTAATGTTCGTGAGAGCCGTTACTCCCCAAACTCCCATAACCACTCGACCCGTTGTTATGCACCGGCTGAGAAATAAAACATACTTCAACTTGCGATTATGACATTAACCCTTTTGTGTTGCAATGTTTAAAGAATATTACATAATTTTTTTAAATACAAAAACATCAATTTTACTGCTAATCTGACCTGCAGGAAGAGCTTGTAGATCATAGCTTGCAGCTCTTTAACATCTTCACACAGGTGCGCCTCGACTTTGCTTCGAGCTGCAAACACATCCTCATTCAGAGGCCCACTACAGAGAAAAACACACATCAACAACCTTATTGATCACATGATAAAATGTTGAAATTCCAAATCAGAATGTGAACGGGTGGTGCTTACGTGCGAACTTTGTGTCGGCCGATGATGAAGGCCACCTTGCGGCTCCAGGGATTGATGAAGCTCGACCAACTAGAGTCCAGAGTCACATAATCTCCATTCTGACAGCGCAATCGGATTGGAGAGTGTTCGAATGGAGGCTGACCAGCATACTTTACAACTGAGGGCAAGAGGTCAGTGGTCAATTTAAAGGACTCAACATTTGGAAGGTTTATAGAGAAAAAGACTTTGATCCAGTTTACACTTCCAGATAAATGTGACTAAATTCCATTTTTTAGACCACGTGACCTAGACTGTATTTGTTCAACAATAGTTTAAACAGGAAAATATCTCTTGATCAGATTCACACCTTTTACAAGTCACTCTTGTAAATTCTGTTGCCCAATGGGCTCCTTGCACTAAGACTTCCACATTCTTCTGAACAGCGCTCAGTATGTTCCGGTTCCACATTCTACCCGAGATACGGAATTAATCCGTTCCAGGGTGACGTTCGTATCTCGATGCAAGTTTTACATGTAAAACGCCTAATCCTTGCAACGGCTCTCGGAAACAACAGTATAAGTAGATGAAAAAAAATGGAAAACCAGAGAAACACCAACACGGTTTCAAGCACAAGCGCAGACTGTACCGAGCGTACCTTGAGAGAGCGGGTCACAGGGTTTCTCTAACTTGCGCTACAGAACAGCACTTTCCACTTTATAAACGTTATTTCTTTTACAACACCTTGACTCTAACATTTGTTTTGGCACATTATTGGTAATCTTTTATGTAATACATAATGTTTCGCTTGATTTAAAACTGATTTAAAGTGTTTTAAAGCGCATCAGCCCCCTTTACCACTGTCAGCAATGGGAGAATGGAGCGCCAGGACCCGGAAGCGCAGCTGGTACATGTGGCCAGGGCAATAGACCCTTGAAAGATACAGCTGTAATTCAGACTCCAAATAAAGCTCTACACTCAGCAACTTTACAACAAATATCAACATGATTCTGGAACTGCTCATACTATTTACTCACTCTATGTATGGCTTTTGATTCAAGTAAACTGCAAACATTTCAGCTAAAAATCCCAGAAGAATAGGGGCCTTCCAAACACTGTGTGTCATGATGACATCTTGTCACTTGTTACATTTCTTTGACTAGTTTACAGAAATAGACATACTTTTGCGGTGCATGGAGAGCATGAGCAGACGGTCGTCTGGATGGACACAGGTCAGCACTGAAGTACCGATAAGATCCTGAGGGAGATAGCCCAGCAAAGGCACCGCTCTGCAAGCAGAAATACAAAGATTTCACAAGTTTGCAGAAGAAAATGCTTTTGTTCAAAGATAAAGCTCAAATCTGAACTAAGTCGACTTCACAGTCGCGTGATTATGTAAAGGTCCATGTAACACTCAGACATTATTGCAAAACGTATTAACAATAGTCACACAAAACGTCTTGAACTTAAAGCATTTCATCAAAGGTTTTCAAAAAGAAGAGAAAATCTAACTTAAAAAAATGTTTTTAATTTATTTACATTTTTATGTGGTGCACGACTGAAAGGTTTCAACATACTGTTCTACACATTTACAAACTAGATCAGATCACCTGAAACAATATGGACATATTTTTGCACAATTAAGTTTTGACTTTTACATCACAAGTCCATTTTTCATGGTTTTGTATAATGAAAAGATACATTTGTAATTACTGGATGTTTGAAGGGGCAACAAACTGAAAATAATCCTGAGGAAAAAAGCCTGAGGTTCATAAATCAGCTTTAATCGGAGCCATCTAAATAAACCAGTGTACAAAATGGGAGTGGTGTAATTAAAAAAAAAAAAAAAACGATGGGTAGTTCCCACTCATTCTGAAATACTCGATGAAAAAAAAAATCTCACAAAAATAGAGGTCAGCAATAAGATTTTAAGATATAAAGTTGCGGTCGCCATTTGCAAAAGAAAAAAAGAAGACCTAAAAAGCTCATAAAACACCTTTTTTGTTAAAACCCAAGAGCTAGTAACAATATTTCCCTTATTTTGACAAATTGTGACGACCATATTAGTGGACCTCAATCAATATAGATCAAAACAAAGAAAGAAAAGAAAACGTAGTTGGGGAGTAGTTTTTAGAACACATTTTCCACTGTAGGCACTGGGACATTTGCACATATTAACCAATTCAATTGTTTAATAGTTCACTGATTTTAAATGAAAATAAAAACGTGACATTTTCAAAGTTTTGCTCGATTTTTCTACAAATCATGCAATTAAGCCATTTGTTTTAACTCATCCACTCACTATGAGGTGACAAAAACTTTATTTGTAATCATTAATTATTTAAAAAAAAAAAAGATAGCTCATGAAAAATAATATGCAAACATACCATTCCTCACAATCTAAATATGATACTGTACAAAATGTATTTGAACACAGAAGCTTGCATTCACTTATAACTTACTTCGATGTTTGGATAAGGGATTTGGATCAATCCACCTTTAGGTCAGAGAGACTCACCGATCATCCACTTCTAAGAAGACACAGCCTGGTGAATGAGTCGTGCTGAAGATCCGCTTATCCAATGGAATGCGAGGGGCTGGGAAAAAACCAAAACAAAAAAAACAGTATAACTAAACTGGTAAAAGCAGTCCCTTGGCTTTGGACCAAAAAAAAAAAAAATTCTAAATATCTCCTAGACTGAGCTACAACCACCAAGCTTTGCTGAGACGTTCTAACTTGTCTACTACCTCATTTTAGACTAGTACCACAGACTGAAAATTTGCTGAGAATTCTGTGAATTTTTCCATGGACATAATCAAATTGTAAATTGCAAAACTGTAAATCAAACTTGGAAGCTCATAGAAACATCAAACTGAACACACTTGTGGAGGTCATCTGTCTGTACAAGAACATACCAACCACAGTGCAAAAGTTTTTGAACTCTCAGCTCTTGAAGGGGTTAATATTTTCCATTGATTTGTAAAGGCCATTGAAAATAATTGGGAAAAGATATCTCCAAGGTGAAAAAAAAAATCAAATAAAAATTTGTTTATGTTAACCACAGTATAATTTTATTTGCTCTCTAGCCACCAAACTGTACACCCCAACAACCACATTTATCAACTTTGGTAAATGATAGACACAGTAGGCTTATATACATTATAGTGACAAAAGAAACACTATTTTATGTCACAAACCACTCCATGGCAACCAGACTGTTAATCCTAGCAACCAAATTGGCAGAACCATAGCTCAGCTTTGGAAAAACATAGAAACATGGAAGGTGGTGTATGCACTAATAATGACTTGAAAACATTCTGTCACTGACCCCTCCATAGCAACCAAATTTGCATATACTTGTGCACATCTCAGCTTTTGAAAATCATTAACACACTGTGATAGTTTTTGTGGCATTGGGATTATTTGTAAAGATAAAATGAAACAGCACTTTTAAAAATGCCACAATTGATACTTTCTGGGTGGTCTAATCAGACAAAAGAAAATAAGAGAGACTTCTTATGCAAAAAAACCCTTGTCTCCAGACAGACATGGGCACTCACTGGTTTATCCTCACCCCCTCTAAATATGTCTAAAAAAGAAGCTCTTTCATACACATGTAAAAAAAAAAAAGCCAAGACAAATCAGTCTCCCCTCAGTGTTTGATAATTTGCTTTGGTTAAAAGCAATTCCAAATGCACAAATGAAAATAGAGCACACTGAAGTGTCCAAACCTTCATATCCTGAGATAATTGGTTCTGCCAGGGCCAGGCAGCATGGTTCCTCTTCTCCTTTCAAACCCTGGACCTTCAGGAGGTACGGAGTAATTCGAAAAGGGTTGTAGCGCATCTCTCCATCACGATCTTTACCTCCTCTGAACAAACAATCCAACAAATCTGTCAGGTTTGAACATACAGCGCTTGACAATCATTTAAACTATTTATTTTACTGAAAATAAAAAAATGTTTTCCCATGAATAACTATACTCCTACAATAATGTATTCACATGAATTAATATATTCTATTAATATTTATTAATTTACACATCTGGTAATGCAAATAATTTACTCAAACCAACATTTAATGCACTACAGCATTTTTTTTTCTTCAGTTTTTGCTTTTACATGTTTTTTTTATATATATATATATATATATATATATAGAATAAAAATCCTCAGGAATAAGTCATTGATCACATGATGTCATGAGGTGGAGCACACTGACCTGATCCGACAGAAGAAGGATTTGACCTGCGTACATTCAAACAGAACTGCCGCTACAAAGTAAATGAAAGAGTTTTGTTTTAATCAGACACCATTATCTATGACCGTTCATGGGAAATTTGAATTCGGACAACTTTCGAATGTGGTAGACAAAGCCCACCCAATGGAGCTATGAAGGAACCAATCAAAGCATACCACTCTCCACGCCCAGGTTCCAGGGTGGCAGACGAGGTTGAGCTGTGTGCGAGTAAAACACATTGACGTCCTGATGATACAGCAGCTCCACAAACTTAGCCGATTCCAGATACTTCCTCTTGCAGTGAAGAACACTGGATGCCTGCTCAGATGCAAACACCACTTTCCCAGAGCCAAGGGAGAAAACCACCACAAATGTGTCCTGAGGAAAAAACGATAATATCTAAACTGTGTGAATTGTTTAGCCTCTAGCTACCTCCTTTTTACCACCACATCTTCGTATAGCTGTACTTTAATAACACAGGCCCTGTCAGCGGTGGAACGAGCATGTGTTTGAGGCTTTCTCTGACAGTAACATAAATTGACCCCTAGCACCATCCATTGTCTTAGACCCAGCCACATTTTTGAGAAAAATCCTCCTGAATACTTCTCAAAAAGCTCATATGGACTTATGTTGATTTGTGGGAGTTGCCCTTTGAAACGCTGGACTCCTTTGCAAAATCCATAGTTACCAGCATAAAAATGTACTGTGATCCAAAAAAATACAATAATAAATATGGTGAAACAATTAATTGTTCTTCTGCGTCTACTACTCCACTAACTATTCTCTCTATTTAAGTCTTTTTCATGGGCAGTAACCAGCTTACTCAGATCTTCATGCTCAGGAAACTCCAGCTTCTGGTTTTATTAACTTTACTGTTTTTAACCTCTTTTTCTGGTTTCCAGGTTAAGGTTGGTGGTCAGCATGTCGGGGGTTTCTCCATACTTAACCCTTTAACGCCGAACCTGAATAATGACATGTGCACTCCATAGCTCTGGTAATTTTCACACTGATTCTGAAAGCTGAGACACAGCTCTTTCGATGCATATTACATTTCTGGTAATGACGACATAACATGTGTGCCGGGGGGTGGAAAGTTTGTGGAGCATAGGATTGCTTTAGCAATATTTTAGCGGTGATTTCATGATAAGTACACAGGGTATATTACCAGCTTTATAACAATAATGCTTTTTCAATACATTTCTAATTTTTCTAATTGACATTATATAACATTGCTTTATTACTGCCATGCTCTTGAATTTAACGTCACATTGCTTCTTTCACTATTATTATTTTATCTTTTGATCATTTTTTATAGAAACACAAGGGTTTCTTTGGACAAATCTTATCTTATGTAATATCTTTATATTTATAGATATTCTTCTGATGATGGGAAAATCTCCTGCGGTAAGGGTGGACTCTGAGGCTGGACAGGAACTGCTTTACAATAATAAACAGCTTACAAAAAACAAGCTGTGAAATTAACACTTGGCTTTAAGTTCAAACATAAACAAAAGTTTTTGGGTTGACAAAATAGTTTAAGGTTCATTTTTGTAATCTTAAAGGTCTTTTTGCTGTGCATTTATAGTTGTTTTTAAAGATAAACTTGATAAAAATTTCTTGTTATTTCTCACCGATTTGAGTATTTATAACATAAAAAATAATAAACGTTTTGTTTCCTCTGAAAAGCAAAATGGTTAAAAAATTTTCAGACTTTTTTTTAATCTGTTTATTTTCAATCTTTGTGTCAGAAAATAAACACAAGCCAACTGTTACAATTACACTATAATTATAGAAGTAAATTGATTAAGCGGGACACATGGAGATCCCTACCCTAGGTTTACCAGACCTGATTTCCCCTGTGAGGAACTGCCCCACAGGGCACGCCTCTGTGGGTGTGTGATGGCTTAACCATGTAGCTCTCCACATTAATTGGAATTACTAGTGTGGGGAGAAACAGGAGCTCCGGTTTTCCCATAAATCTAAAACATGCGCCCTAGGCTAATTAATTATACTACAACTTTTTAACTGGATTAAAATGATTGTTATCATTAATAAACAATTAAACATCACTATGACCTCTGCCCAAAAATGTAGAGCCATTCTTTTCCAGAAAACATGCTCATACTAGAACTAACCTACATTAGGCTCATCGTTCTGTTAAGCATCTCCATAAAAGCACAACATATAAAAACATTTGACTTGAAATTAGTGATTTAAATCTAGAGCAAGCAAGGAGATGCGTTGTAGAACTGCGTACTCCTTACTCAACCTCCAAAGACATAGGGCTAAACATAAATTACACCACCTAGCTCTGAGCGAGGGACAGTTGTGAAACTACACGACTGTGTAAGGAATCATTCTTTTAGGCTTTGGTTTAAGCTTGTTCACCACACGCTTCATCTCTCCACAGTGAATTCATGAGTTTGTGCCGAAGAGTCCTGATTCAGCAGTGATCATACATGTCTGTGTGAGTGTTCTGCATTGAGCAGTGTTTACCGTGTTTTTAAGCGTATGTTCAGACGTGATTCCCTCCAGCTCCTCCAGCGTGCAGACTGTGGCTTCCCGTCGCTCGTCCACACCACTGCTCATCAGTAAGTTGTAGTACTCGCTATTCGCTGCAGGGGGCAGTGAAGAAAAATGCAATCAATGTTTGCAGAAGCAGTCGAGTTAAAGGTTTAAAGAAAAAGAAGCACATTAGTGTGTGTGTGTTTACCTTGTACTTGTTTGACACAATTGAGAGCGTAGTTGAGAGCCTCCACCGTGCTGGCTTTGCTTCGGCTCTTCTTCTCGCTCGGCAATCGCTTCTTCATTTCCTGCACCGTCTGCATCATCTCTCTGTGAGTCTGCTGCCGGCCCCGCTCCGGCAAATCACTGCTGGTTCACAAACAATACAAGTGTTTATGCTCACATGATTAATTAACATCAGTAAAATCAAAGCATTAGGTTCATTTAAAAACAGCAGGGAGGAAAAAAAACAGTCAAGAAACCATTTCCTACATTTCCATTCTTATTTTTCCTTTTTATTCAGTTTTCCTACCCACCTTCTTAAGTTTGTGACAGTCCACGAACAGGGCCGGAGTTTTTAATTGCAGAAGGGGCACTCAAACACATGGTAAAGTAAAGGATATTTCTTAAAGTGGTGTGATTCCTGATCATTTTAAGGTTATATTTCATTAATAAACAGGGCTGTCATTACTGCAACACATTAGAACCCAGCTGAATTACAATGATGATGAGGTGGATTTTGTCGCACTTTTAACTTCTGCAAAGTGTGCAGGTTATTTTTTTACAGGTTTGCGTGTTAAACACCATTTATTAATATATTTTAGTGAAGTAGAAAAATTTGACAGAAAAAAATAAAAGTAAATTTTAATTTCATTTATCCAAAGCGACTTTCATCTGAATGAACGAACACATTTGGGATTTGAACCCCTGACCCTTGCGTTGTAAGAGCAATGCTTTACCAATTGGGCCACAGGAAAGCATTATATTATCATATAGAAAGTATTAAATGCGTTAGAAAGTATTGCATTTTTCAAAATTTTCCTGCAATTTTTTTCCAGGGCAGTTAGTATGACTTGACCGCAAAAATAAGTGGGAAAAATGAAGTTCTTTTAAAAATATTGATTAAAAAAAGTTTTATACAAGAAAATGACTACTAGGTTTCTGTCAAAGACTGTGCATCTCAAAAGTAAATAATATGATTGATCCTCAAGTATTTTACCTTATAAACATAATAAACCAAGCACTGTCCAACACTTTGAGTTAAAAAAAAATAATAATAATAAAAATAAATCACTTTTTGAAAATGCCCCCTAGTGGATGGATGATGTTATGTTATATGCTGTAAGAATACAAATGAATATGTGCTCTAATACAAATGAAACTAGACCCTAGCCTTCTTAAATTTGTGATCTTAAAATTCCATTTTTCCAAAGATAGTTTGTTATATAAAGTTTTAACAGTTAAAATATTGTGATCATAAACGTAATATCGTGGTATGAATCACATCATTACACCCCTAGAAATGAATGTGCCGAGTCATATATGGTTGAACTTATTTTATTCATCAAAAATGTGTTGATAATGGCAGTTAGCGGGTGACGAGGCATCATGTGGAACTTAAGGGTTCACAAAAACAGATAAAAATGTGTCAACCTTTTCAAAATCTGCTTACAGAGGTGGCCTCACCGCTATTCTAATTAAACTCTGAAGTTGTTTGTTTGTGCTGAGAACATGATCTGAACTCAGACAAAGCCAGATGAGAAAATAATGTTTCTGCATAAATACTATTTTTTTCATAAAACTCTGTTCTTGAGGCTTGATGATTGGCAAAAAGAACAGCTCACACACCCGTTGAAACCTGTGTTGATCATCGGTCATTGATGCTTTAAAACATCTAAATTGTATTCGAGGGCATTTGTCTTTACCTGCACTCGGTGTGATGCGCACTGTGAAGGCTAGAGGATGAGGAACCAGTCGCTGATTTGGAGCTAAGACAGGATAGAAAGAAACAGGATAAGTCCAGGAATTGAACAGAATACACAAGACCATTTCATGGGTTTTGGTTTGTAGCACAGGGTACACAGGGCAGTCTGAACTGAAAAGAAGCTCCAATTAAGCTCGGGCGGTATACAAACTTTGAATTAATGAATGATGAATAAGTGGTTAAATTAACATTTATAAATAAATGAATTGACATTAATAAGTAAATGACCGAATTAATAGAATAGATCAAGAACAAATTAATATATAGACCTAAATAAACCAAATTAGTTTTTATTTACACATTTGTTGCCTTACAGATGCAGAGCTTATACCTTCCTTCAACACGCTCAGAAGTTTGACGTTTTCTGTGATAGTTGCCTTTCTTTCATAATTAAAATGTTCATCTCTCTGGTTGATGTTATGGATGTTCTTAGGCACAGAGACCCACGCTTTTAATTTTTTTCACTCTGTTTTCTTTAGCATATAAATAAATAGAAAACAAATGTTTTGATTTATTTGCGTTTAATAAATGAATATGATGCAAATGAGGAGCTTTTCCAGAACATAAACATTTCAGACAAACCGGCTAATAACTTTAAACTTAACAAAATAATCACAGTCTGTTCCTCTATCTTTCACCAGCTGCTAATACTAATATATTATAAAATAACTTTTAAAAAATCTGCCAAACAGCTGAGCGGGGAAAGTGAACCGCGTTATACAAGGATTCACTACTGCAAAACTGTAGAAGTTCTCCACCGCTCTTTTTGTACGTCACACTGTCACATGATGACATTTTTAGGTATGGAATAAATTGTGTTTATTATTTAATCATTGTCTTCTATATCAGTGCATTGTTCTTATAACAGTATAAAGGTATTGAAACTGATACCGTCGCTATTTTAGTAACTCACGGTATACCATATTACCGTAATACCTCCCAAGCCTAGCTCCAATCAATATTTACTCATTAAGCTTACCCACTTTGTAAGCTTAAAGAGTGGTTCCTTCCAAAAAAGGATATTTAATAAAATCTTAGCCACTGATAATAGCCCGAAAACACCAAAAATCAGATTATTTTATTCTCATACCTCTTAGTGCTCCCTGACCCTGAAGAGCTCCCAGGTCTGCTATTGGGCAAGCAATGATGATGTCGTGAGGGCATGGCACGGTCATTCCCACTATTCATTTCCACATCCTCATGTGTCTGCTCTCCTCCGCTCTCCTCACATGCACTAACTCTTCCTCTTCTTTCCTCATCTTCTTCCTCCTCTCCGGATGCATTGGAAGGTGTGTTTTCAGGCTGCTGAGGCCCCACATGCTGCTGCTGTGCTGTCCCACTCTCATCCGTTGGAGAGGTAGATGTAGAGCTCTCTTCCTCTTCCTCGGCTCCATCGGGGAAGCCGTCTCCTCCCAGCATTCCCACCTCAAGCTTAGATGTGAAGTCGAGACGCTGATTAAGACTATTTCGACATTAACAATCAGAAAGAGCTGCAGAGGAAACAAACAGTGGAATTTTTTAATACAGCGTGATGGAAAATGATCACAAGCGTAGAGTTTGGTGACAATTCTACAAATTTGTTTTAATTTTGGGCTTGTACTATTTTCATACATGAACCCCTGAAGCCCACATTCATTGTCAATAAGTTTTACCACAACTTTTTCCTTACTGTAAGCAGATAAGAATAGACTTAGAGGTAAATATTAGCCTTCCCCACGAAATTGCACTTTTAAAAAAAAGAAAAAAATTTATAGCGATCTCCCGAACAGGTCTTTTATTTTTGGGTATCTTGTCAATGCTGAGTCCTGGTCTGATACTTTCCGATAGGGATGCAATGATACAGTACATAAAGTGGTTTTAAACCACGATTTTTGGTTTGGTTCTGATGGCTTGGTAAATTGTATTTTTTTTTTTTTTTTACCAAATCAAACATCATGACACATCTACAAAAAAAATTCACTTTAAGTTAAAACAATAAAATAAACAATTGGAAGGTGAGCACCTACTTCAGCAGTGAATGGATAAGGCAGGTAAAAGATACGGGCACTGAAAGCAGGAACAGCTGTCTGAAGATGCCGCAGAAGAGCGATTGTGTTTCATATGCTGCCTTTTGCATTATAACATTTGAAAAAACATTGCTGGCAGCCTGGCACATGGTGACATTTTGGTTTAACGTACAACTTTGTTATATTCCTCAGCAAAGACAAAATCGTCATCCATAGGTTTAAAAAAAAGTTAACACCGTCTCCTAATAGCGCTGACAATTTCTCGAGTGAAACACGAGAAGTCCCACACTCCCCTAACTTTAGCGCTGACTGGATTTGTACACAAAGGAGAAGTTAATTGATCAGTTGGCTTGCGGACATGCTTTTCATTCCCTGACATCTGCCTTTTCATATGCGTAAACCAATAATAATAATAAATACAGGAGTCAATCAAATTAGAAACCAAAAAAAAACACACTCCACAAGTGAGTATTGAATAAAGGAGGTTGGACTGAACGTTTCAGTGCAAATCCCTAGTGACAACATTTGTGAAATACATCTGAAGTATTTCTTAGGGCTGGGCAATATGGCTGAACACTGAATCACAATATCAGTCATTCATACCGATCAATATCGATAATTATTGATATTTTTTATGACCCATTTAAAATAAGGACCAGGAGAAAAATAGATTCTCTGATCATAATAAATGCAAACATGGAAAACAATAAAAAATGTAAACATAACTTAAAAAATCACAATGAACACTTAATTATTCTTATTATTAATTTTTTTTATTCTAGTCTTTCTTAAAGTGGATGAGTGTAAACCTGAAGTTTACTGTCAAAGAAATTGAGGCAGCTATAGTCTGCTATATGTTTATTGTGACTATAATTTTCAGCGATGCACACACTCTAATTTCCTAATACAATAAGTCTGAGGCTGATCTTCCTAATATTGCCCTAATATTTCCTATTTTTTTACATCTTTATAGCCCATCTTCAGTATCCATTGAGATCACATTTAAAAAGCTGTGCTAAATAATGAACTGTACTACTGAGGTTAAAAAGGATGTTTTTCAAAGCTCATTGGCAAATGTAACTTCGGTATGTTATAGAATTTTCATCATGAATAACTTATATATAAAATATAAACAACACCTCTTTTAAAAAGGTCACCTGGTTAATTGAAACCGTGTTAAATCTGGTGGTGAGCGTTTCACAATTTATCAGTCACTGACGTCTATGAACTTTCTCTATTGCGAGGTTGTGACCTGTCTGCGTTTGTGCAGCGACTCTGACGCAGTGCCTCTCTAAATAGAATGAATTAGAGCATCTGTAAGTCAGCTATTAAAGAAGGATTCACACTAAATGTATACTTTTGTCTGTTAATCTTGTCTAACTTTAAATCACAGAACAAAAATAGAAATGGTAAAAAAATTGTCAACTAATTTCTCTTCAAAAGAGAAATCTTTTTTTTTTTCAACAAAGCAACACATTCTAAGGTTTTTGAGGAGCCTAGATGTTAGGATTTGTCTAATTACAACCAATGCTTAAAAAACAAGTTCTTTTAAAAACACAGACGCACTTTATGATCCAAGAGAAGCCAAATCCTAGGCATAAACTGCAGAGCAGATGAAATATGATTATAAATGTAGAACATCAAACTTATTAGTATTTAAATAAACTAGATCATAAAACACAAACAAAAAGTGCATGCAGCAGAACAGGGCATTGGTTTTGCTGTTTGCGAGATGAGATGGGTGTTATGTAATACTGCAGACTTCTCTTCCACTTACACTAGTGAAGAGATTTATTGCTCTTGTCTTCTACACTAAACTCAAATACCTTTGTGACACGTACAGTATTCATCTTTATCTGGGCCATAAAGTATTACTCTTATCTTTACAAGCAATTGATTCACATGATTAAAGGATAAACTAGTTTCCAAATGCACAGAATAGACAAACCGACATTCCTAGACTTCTGCAAATAGCAGGGGGTGAACATTGAAGACATTTACATAGAAAGTGTCTCATTTGTATGAATTTAGTTTGTTTTGTAACGTATAAAGTCTCAGAGCAAATAGACCGAAGAGTTTCATTTACAAATTGGATAGAGAAAAAGCAGACTGAAGAATCTGTGCAGTGCAAACATTGAGGGGTGCTCACAAACATTCTGTGAATAACTGGAACTGGCCACACTTAATGGTGAAATTGTTAGCTTTTCTAATTGGGAAAAGTAAATGTTTGTTAAACTGATAGATTACACACACTTTAATTATGTGGAAGATTAAACATAATTCACCTTAGAAATGTATTTAGTTTGAAAGTAATAACTATTATTAGAAGCTACAAAACTATGTACAATAATGTACAAAAGTTTGCAGATATGAAAAAATGCTGTAAATTCCTTCAGAAATACAAATTATGATCTTTTTTGTAATAAAAATAAATGTTGAGTGACGAAACAAAAATACCCAGGATAAATTCTTAAAGGCATAATTGCGAAAGTCAGGGATTTTGTTGCCATATAGTTAGCTGTATGAGCAAGTATACCAAATAGGTGTAAATGCTCATCAATATCACACAGGTTTAAAAACAGTCATGAACTGAAAAATGACAGCTATGAAGGAAGCTCTGTTTCCAAGATGAGGAAGAGAAAGTTTCTTGTCATGGCAAGATTGAGCACAGCAACAAAACACAAGGTAGTTATACAGCATCAACAAGGTCTCTCCCAGACAAAGATTTCAAACTAGACAGGGCGTTCAATATGAACTGTTTAAGCTCTTTTGAAGACGCACAAAGAAATGTTCAAAAACTGAGGATCACAGATTTAGTGGTCTAAACTTTCCAAGTAGGAAGTAAAAGTCACAAGTAGGAAACTTGTGCAAGACAGATCAGGATAAGTACCCTTTGAAAGCAGAAGATGTGCAGCAGTGCCAGTAGCTTAGAACAGACAGAAACTAGTGGGACCATAGACTGTACAAAATATGGACGAAGTGACACCACCTACTGCCATTGGGCTAATATGAGGCTTTATATACACACACAACTTATTTTGTAACTATAAACAAGAATTTGAGAACGAATTTTCTGAATATAATCAAAGGCAGCATAAATTAACCTACTCACAATCACAACGTGATACCAGCAGTAATTCCACTCTATTCTGTGTAGCTGTCAATCACATGGCCCTGCCTTGTTTTTTTAAGGGGAAAAAAGAACCTTTGTGAGCCACACGATATTACACAAACAAAAAAAACTATTGAAGTTTGTTCACTGTACTGATAATTTTCGAAAATCATTAAAACCATCTGTGCAAAAAAATATATATAATTTTTGATCAAATTTTTAAAAGTTTGGCTTTTACCCATAGACTTGTATTGGGTGGAAATCATTCTGCAACCAGCACCATGGGGGCGGTTTGGCTTCAATCTGCTGGCCATGTGAGACACACTTAAGGGGGACCCAGAAACAGCAAATTGCAGTCAAGAGATGTCTGGCCAGACCTGATCATTATGGAAGAGTTTCAGCCAAAAAAATCAACTCAAGTATGCAGGAAAACGTCAAAACTGGAGTCCAGATAAATGGGTCGATATTTGGTCAGGGTTAATGATGTTCTCGCTGCTGAAAAACAGGCGGATGTGCATCCATCACACAAAACCATCAGGGGGTTATTTAAAAAAAGGACAACAACCCCAAACTTAAAGTCTATCTTCGACGTAAAGAAAAACAATAAGTACTGGATGTAATGGTTTGGCCTATACAAGAAGTTCAAACTAAAAGGCAGAGCTCGTTCATAAACTGTGTAAGGGTACCTAGAAGAATTGCCGCTGTTTTGAAGGTAGCAGTGGGCATACCAAATATTGCTTTAGATTTCTTTTTTGTTCCTTCACAGCATTTGTTCATCGTGAATGTTAAACACTTTTTCATTTACACCATTTTTGCTCAGTGCTGCATTTGATTCTTTGGATACTAGGGATGCAACGTTCGGTATGTACCGCAGTTTTTAACCACGGTTTTTGGTTTGGTTCGTTTCTGATGGGTTAGCAAATTGTATTTTTTTTCATCATTTTTCTTTGTATGGATCGCATGTACAGATAAATAATGAGCGTTCATAGAATTCACTTTTTTTTTTGCTAAAAAGAGACAACTTCAAAAATGTAGATGAAAACTTTAAAATTAAAAAAATCGTAGCAAGCGAGTGGATAAGTGCAGCAAGTGAGAGATTTAAGGCAGGCAAAAGTTAGGGGCACCTAGGGGTCCTGAAAGAAGAAACAGCTGTCTGAAGACAAAGCAGACAAGCACTTGTGTTTCCTTTTGGATGATAACATTTGATAAAACATTGCTGGCACACAGAGATTTTTTTGTTTACAGTTTACTTTTTCCATCTTTTTCGTATTCTTCTGCAAAGCCGGCAAAAAAAGAGAACACAGTCTTCTCAGTGCCGACTGTTCTTCTCTGGCTGTGTGAAACATGCAAAGTCCCACCCTCCTCTAACTTTAGCACCCGCTGATTGGATATTTAGACAAAGCAGCAGTTCAATGATTGAATATTTGTTTGTGAGCATGCGGTCCATTCCCTGACATCAGCAGTTCGCAAGGGTGCACTGAACCAAGGAGGGTGCACCGAACGGTTCGGTATAAAACCGAGTAATGTGGCATCCCTAATGGATACGTATCGATGAACTGTACAGAACAGTTCAAATAAGTCTGGTGTGAGGGGTTCAAACCTACACTGTGACTGTTCTTATTTCAAATGGTCATAATAACTGGATCTCTGTGATCAAACCCAGTGAAACACACACTCCAACTAATCAAAAATGGGATCTGCTGATTTATTTCCTCAATGTCAGGGGTTTGTACAATACTCAAGAGTTAATATTATCCAGTCACTGGAAGGAATCATTGTGCAATGTATTTGGAAGCAGAGCAGAGTGAGCGATTGTATACTCTATTACTCTAGCGATTGTATGTGGCTTTCATGGTTCAAACGTTAATAAAAAAATATCTGCAATTTACTTCATGTAAATTCAAGACACAATCAGGATTTCACTACATAGAAACAGAATGTCTTTCAAGACTCAAAAACATGGATATTCATGTGCTGCTCCGCATTAATTTACCAACATTCAAATTTATAAGCACTTTCTGTAAAGAATAGGAACTTCTAAAGTGAATTTTGCTTATAATGTCAACAAGATTTGAATTTTTAGTCCCTGCTTTCCAATTTCTAAACATTATTTTATAGTTGATTAACTACAACTTTAAGAATAATTTATGATGCATGTTTTGCTTTAGAAATAAAAGAAAAAAATCTGTGTTGCACTAGAACTGCTTGCAAATGCATATGTGTTGCTTTATGTTATATAGTTTACCTCATCTTTCTTTAATGTCTTCAATGCATCATAGCTTTCAATGTTATAGCTGCCTCAATTTCTTTGACAGTAAACTTCAGGTTTACACTCATCCACTTTAAGAAAGACTAGAATTTAAAAAAAAAATAATTTAACAGACTCTGTCAGAAAAAAAGCCCCCTAAAACATTTAGTAGACACTGAGAAATTGACATCATCCATATTCAAAAACTAAGGCATTTACCGTTGGAGTAGGCCCAGTCAAGCACATGCACCGCCACGAGTCTTATTTCAGCCATACGTTTTTAAGGTGTTTAATGGAGCAGTGTATTTCTCAAATATGTTTCAGAATCAAAAAAGCCTGCACACTGAAACCAGTGCAACGCATGGGATTTAATATTTAAGTCACGAGTCTAATACGCATGCGCAAACCTACAGACAAACGACAACAGTAAGTTTTGCAATAAAACGCCAACCTTGCATTGGATATGTAATGTATGAAGTTATAAAAATGCTAAATATACGCTAAATATAAATAAAAATGTAACTGCAGTGACGAAAACCTTAAAAGAAGCTAACTGTCACGAACGCTCTACTCTTTGTCTTAATATAACATATTATGCACTAAGCATTTAAATTATAGCTACAATCCCCTCTTAGTATCTTTAGGTAACTTGAAACGTATCAGAATAAAGAACTTACATGATGTTTATGTTCAATAATCACTTGTTCCAGTTTCTCATGCGTCCCTCCATTGCTTCTTTACAACGAAACACATCAACTCCACGTGAGTGTGTTCTTCTGAAGCCACGCCTATTCGATTCCAATTTGTGGAATACCTCCAGTGCTGCAATCTGATTGGCTAGAGGGCGTGGTTATGTCGATGAGAAGCGAAGGATGCGTCCAGTCTCACGTGTATGGCCATGTTATACAACCGGCGAAAACAATAGATTGAAGTTAAGATTTTCGCATGGAAAACTTGGAGCAGTTTAGTGCCAACACCCGAATAATATTAGCCTAAATGGTTAGATTTTAAATTTTTGTGCTTATGTTTCACTTGCATTCACTGAAAGCGTAAACCGTCGTAGGCAACCGTCACTGCGTGAGGGTGTGACGGCACACGGCGAAAACTGGTGGACGGAATCTAAGTGGATAAATTTTTGTTCGAGTTTGTAACAGCTCGCAGTGAAGTCCCACATGTTTATAATTGTATGGACGCAAATATAATTAAAACGACGGGTTTTGCTTTCCTTCATATTTCAATAATCCTGTTTATAGAGGGTACTTCCGGGCGGGAGTAATACATATTACATAGCATTTGCGTGGGTAAAAGTACACCGTGGACGTCTCAATTTGGCACCCTAAATGTAATAACATTTTTAATGAAAATTAATGTTACTGGAGCAGTAATGTTAAATTCAAACGATATCTAAGCAGTATCTTAATGTAAAATCAGGTGGAAAGAGAAACTTCTCATTTAGCAGTTACTTATTAAAAAAAAAAACATGAAAGACCCTTGCTGATGGAACATACACCAGACATAAATCTGTTGTAGAGACTGAGGGCTATTCCACAGGAACATGGTGTGAAAGAACACTGAAAAGGATTGAACAGACACAAAAGCTGCAGTGAATCAGCAAAGAGCAGAAATTTCCGGATATGTACTCTCCTTTATAAAGTACAAATGGAAACATTAAAAGACATGTCAATTCAGGCAAGTACAAAGGATGTTAATGTTTTATTGAGCAAAATGTAGGCAAATTGGTCTGTAAGGCCACAGCATTGAATATTACTTAACAATTTACACATGTGACACACACAAAAAAAGCACATAGATAACAGTTTATTTCATAGATACAATTCAGCGGAATAAATATCTTCCTGGTGCGTCCAAACTTTCTTCTGGTGAACACAAGCCATTGTAGAACAAGTATCTCAAAGAGCACTAATACAAGAGGCAATTGAGAAAGTCAAAGAATTTTTCTTTAGGGATACTTTGAACAACCATGCAAAATTTGGCACCACCCACTAAGAATAGAGCAAAGTCTCTCACTACTGAAATCTGGGTAAGCAAAGATTTTTACAAGCTAACTATTTCTACATAAGGCAACAGGCAAAGTTACATTAGAAATCATCAAAATCATCTCTACAACATGTTATGATGGTCATATGTATATTATTACTGCAAAATATTACTTAAGAAGAGTGACAGTTTTCTGCTAGCACTGCTGATAAATCAAAGCATTCAGAGTTGTTCAGGAAAGGCACTAGTTGGCACAAAATTTAGACTTTCACAAATACGGTCTAAGAAGAATTCCTCAATGACAAGGTCATGTAAAATGGCTTTGAATCCTAGAGTATAGCTGTTTTTTTGGTCAATGTTTGTGTGGTTTTGGGTCATTTTGAAACCTTAGTTACTGAAGGAGTGTTTTGATATGTTTGGGAAATCGTGTTCAACACATTCAAATCTAGTCGCTAAAAACAAACCCTAAAAAAAGAACCAAAATAAACCCATTGGACATATTTTGCAAAACATGCTTCTGAAAATCAGCAGGTTAGGACATATTGGAAGAGCTTTTGAATCTTCATTCACCCTCTTTTCTTTCAGAAATCAATACAACACGCATTCATTCGACACTCCAGTCAGACGCAGCCTTCTGCCAACTTTACGTCTGAGACCAGACTGAAATAGAAAAAGAAAGAGACATCAATGTGCGTATTCTCTGAATAAACAATATTCACATTTAATAATGAGCCATCGCAAAGTCATCTTTCACATTAATCACCGGGCTGACAAAAATTAAAGGTTCACAAAACCCCAGAACCCTTTTTTGAGATATTAGCATGTATACATTGGTCTGTGTCTGCTGAAGAAAGTAACCTAAAGAGGTAACAAAAATAAAGGGATTAATTATCAGTTTTTTTTTGCCACTACCTGTTTTAAACGTAAAGTTATGTCCCAAAGTTCCAAAGAGGCCAAAACATCACAGTCTGTTAATAGGTATGACAAACTATCCAGTCACTGAGTGCTTTCATGCATATTTATGATGTTTTTACACATTAAAAAAAACATTGTTTGATTCATAAGAAACATAGACGATTAGAATCTGCCTGGTTAACTTTTTGGTTGAGTTCCAGGCACATTTGGTTTTGGAGAATGAGGATGGTCAAATACCTTTCTATCTTCTACTTTTTGGGGAGATGTAGACCAAACCTGTAGGTATAGTGTCATGCGTTGTCATTGCTACGAATCAAAATGTTTCCCGAATCAATAAATTTGGGAAATACAAAAGTATTGATTTACCGGTAATTCTTGCATGGCTTTGGCAGCAAATCAATTGGGTAATAAAAAGACTGAAAATATACGTAACATTACTCCAGAACCACAATATCTGCAGCTGTTTTAATGTTAATTATGGTCTTTAACGATTGTTAAATACAGGAGCACAAAGTCGAGAAGAATTCGAACCAATCCTCCAAAGCTGTCCAGTTGGCAACTCTTTCGTTCACAACTGACCATGCCCTTCTTTTCCAAACTCAAGTGTAAATGCACCCTGCTTTTTCTTCTGGGTGTTGTGACCCTTTTTTTGGAAATAGGCTCATTCTACAACTTCCTTAGAGCTGAAATAAGTATATTTTACAGTTTTTATTCTATTCATCCATTTACAGTATCTGGTAAAAGCATTTTTAGCACAACTTAGACAGATTTGTATTCAGAGTTCTCAGAGTTTTAATATATTACCCGTTTAAAAGTGGCCAATTCTATAGTTTTATGTTCTCAAACCAAGATAGTTTCTTCCTTAGAGATGAATAAATTACAAACTGGCACAACAAACTGATGAAGAGTCCACAAACTAACTCTTGAAGAATGAGTCAATTTCACAAAGAGTGAAGTGTTCCTGTAGTAATGCAGTGCAGCCTGGATAAGATGATGATGACAAAACTCACTGATGATGATAATGATGATGATCAGGACCACAGCTATCAAAATGGCCCACATCTGAAAATCCAACAACTGGTTCATTTGATGCACATCAAATAACAACTCAATGTAAAATAGAAGCAAAAAGTATCAACCCTCCTCTTGCATAACATTTTCAGACTATTGTTACATGCAAACAAAGGGAAATTACCATTTAAAATGATTGAAATAACACATTAACACTGGTGCTCTTCATTTTTGTGGATCAGTCGAGCCATTCATTGGTTTCTATTGGTTTCTTTCCTTCAAATTAATGCAAGAGGAAAAGTTTCATTAGTGTGTAAATATTTCATCAACTTTTCTAAGTTATTGAATTGTCGATATAAACAGGCTATGTCTACACATATATCAAACCATTATTTTATAGCTAGATTCTATTAGTAGACTAAATTACAAAACTATAACTGGCAAAAACTGTATTTTTCAGAAATGTTTAGTTTAAGTGTAAAAGTATAAAGTTTGTATTAAAAGAAAAAGAGTGTTGGCACCTTGCAGTTCTTCCACCAGTACTTCCTCTTGAGTTTGGCGGCATTGGTCTCAAACTGCGAGGCTCCAGCCTGCAGCGCATCAGCTCGATCATCCAGCTCTGAGAGCTTTTGGTCTCGCTCCAGAACTTTATCCACATTGACTCTCATGATGTCCACAACCTACAGGCAACAAATCAGATTCAAACTCTTCCAAAAGATCAACAATTATTATTGACCCCCAACTTTAACTGATTTTCTAGCTTAAACAATCGACGAAAAAGATCAAATATTTCAGGTGACCATTATACAGTGAATGTTTGTATTTAATTACAAGTTATTAAAATGTCCTCCTAGAACTTTATATATATATGACTGGCTTCGGGGTTGCAATAAAAGTCAAGGAATGGTCACGTGCACATACAGCTGAATGAGAAACCAATGGAGGATAACTATAATATTTAATGTAGTGTCATCCACATACCATGAAAGGTTTTGGAAAGCTCTGAATAACAAAAGCCAGAAAACATTCAACTACTCTTCGTCTTCAGTGTATTTCTCCAACGATCACCAATTTAAACTGTTAATCTATGTACTAAAAGTAGACAACCTTGAGTATTAGACTAATAATCCAAACCCCAGTATGTTTTAAGTTAACTAAATCTGTGCCCATCAGACTCAGTATCCAATGACATCATCTCCTATTTCTCACATCTGATCCAACCCATGCTTGCGTATTCAGCAGATGTTTTAGGAAACAAGTCACAAAATCCCTTGTTATTATAGAATTACATAACATCAGCACTGACGTCACACACAGCCAACTCAGCCGCCTCATACATGCTCTAGTGCTCCAAAAACCCCATTGCAGGACGAGGATGTACCGCCCCTTTAAGAGAGAAATGAGTGCAGGAGGGGCAGCGTGTCTGATCCATGTTTCCCTTGCATAACCATAGTGATGGGCATTACATAACGCTCCATCAGCCAATGAGCTCGCTGCAGACGGAATGAAGACATCTGACAGCAGAGGTCAACGGTTCTTAAGTGCTGACCCACTCTGCCCTGGTACGAACTTCACCAAGCAGCAATCATGAAATGAGAACAGTTTCGCAGCACAACTCAAGGAAACAAAGAAGACATATATAGATGCTACTTTTAATTTGAAGCAGGATCTTTTTAAATAGGTCCCTTTTTTCTTTTGATTACACTGCTCTCATGATGAATAGAAATGTAATTCATATTGTAAAAAACAAACAAAAAAAACAAGAAATGTATTTTAAAATAAAGTGAGTCTGTTTGGCTTTTTGTTTGGCTCTTTGAAATTTTCACTCATATTTCATTTGAGTAATAGAGTTTTTTTCTAATGAAGCTGAAAATTAAATGCTAATAAATGCCGTAAAATAACTTGCAGCACCGCAGCTTGTACATGATATTGTTCAATGGCACAACATAGTGTTAAAATTAACAATTTAATACATTTATTTAAGAATTTCAATCAATTTAATTAAGCAAAATTAAAACTGCTAAACAAGGCAGAAAAAGTCAAAAAGTGTAAAACAACTTTACACCATTGCAATAAATACACAAAATGAAATGACTTTTTCTTGGATTTTCATTAGGAAAAAGGCAAAAAAAAAACCCGCCCTGCGTTTCCCATGGGTGTTGATGAATCTTGTTCATGAATTGCATGACGCAAATACTTTATGTTAAACATATAAAGGATTTGTTTACATTTACTTAAAATATGATTGATGATGAAAATTCCCTTTAATATGATTGATGATGAAAATTGACATAACAGACTACTCAAATATCCAACTGTATGAAACCATTATTGAATCCCTGTATCGTGTGCGGTTGTGCTTTGATCATAGGATTATTATGGTGTGATAAGCCATCTTGGTGTATTTTGGTAAAACATGCGCTCTGAAAAAGGGCATCCCTTAGCCTTGTGATGAAATAACCAGTCACAGCCCTGAGAAACTCACACACATACATATGAAAAATCAAGTCAAGCACCATGCATACATTTGGGTGTTACACTGTCTCATTTCTTACCTCATCCACCTGGGCTTGGGTCTGCTGGAGTCTGCGATTACTGCCAGACATACCTGCAGGACCAGCGCCATCTGTACCTGGGGCAGACCTGCACCACAGAGAAACCACACAGCGTAACTCTTTAATTCAGCCATAGAAATGATGCAGTTTCACCTAATGTTAGAGTTTCGCCCACCTCAGTGTTTTTTGTGCTTCTGTTTAGGTCTCTCTTTATTAAAAGTGTTTGTTGTCTCGCTTGATACCTGCACCATGCGTACACAGTGGTATCTCGAAGCAAGTTTTACATGTAAAACACCTAATCCGTGCAACGGCTCTCAAAAACAAGTTGATAAAAAAATGGAAAACCACAGAAAAATCAAGTAATGTTTCTTCAATCCTTAAATCTACACATTGTTAATGTAATAAATGATAATAAATATCTCGAAGCAAAAAATTTTGCGCGAGACCTTTCATATCTCAAACATTTCGTAACTTGAAGCATTCGTATCTCGAGGTACCACTGTATTCTTATGGGCTTCCATTTGTGTCCCTTGGGTTGTGCCTGATTTTATCGATTAACTAAACTCTGTTTTGTACAACGATGAGGTTGAATGAAAATTGATCTTTGCTTTGACATGATATGCAAACGCTGCTCTGTTTCCATAGCATGCGCACTCGCCCTCTGAGACCCTGTAAAATGCGGCAGCTCACCTTCCGGCCTTCACGTTTACCATATTTTAAGATACACAAACAATGACAGCAGCAGTTTTAACAGAGCGACTCGACATGTTGCTCACAGACACAGATTACGGATTGATGTCGGTCTGCGGTGACATCAGTGGCACTGGTGTCACGTCCCTGCTGCGACACATGTAGGTTTCACTATCCTGTTAGATTAATCAATCCTCGCAAACACTGAGAGTACGTTTACCAAAATAACTAACTATACATGTTGTATTTTGTGTTTAATTTAAATCTGAATTACAATTGTTTAGTACAATTAGTACAATTAGCCAAAATGTTTCATTGAATATCATCACAGTGCTTCTATTAATAATATTATCAAAGTTACAGTTCGTTTTGAACATTTTGGTAATGTTTTTTAGCCCAAATCACCCACCAGTACGGCCTGCTGCTCCTGTGCTTGAGTTAACCCATTAATTCTTTAAATCCTGACTTCTCTGCTCTAATTAGTTTCACGCCGAGAGTAAAAATATGAAATATTTTCTTTGACTTTATTTTACAAAAAGGTCGACAAAACACTGAACAGATTAAATAAAAAAACTCATCTCATCAGTTTTTGACCGAAGGAAGCATAAGCCCCATAGTATATCAATGCCATTACCGTGATTTGTTTATAAAGCAGGAATAATTGTGAGAAGTAGGGCAAGATGAAGCTTTTCGATCAAGTACTTAAAAAAACCTAGAAAGTGAACTGACAAAAAGAGGGCAATATTCTACTGCCACTTATGGATAGCGCATAGTGTGGCGGGTGTAATTACAGCTTTGATTCAGCAGAAGGTGCTGTTAACTGTACAAAATGGAATTGACAGTCCCCTGTCCAAAACAAAATGTATGTGATACTTTGAGATTGCAACAGAATCACACATCAACCCAAAATGGGGTGATTGGTGGGGGGGTGTCTGAAAAACAAAGTCTTCAATGAAGCCAACAATCTCACTTGAGTTGAATTAAGCAGCTTACAGATGTTAAATGTTTGATTCCTCACAGACTGCTCTCTGTGAACCAGTTTTGCACATTGCACCAGAGTTGATTCTGATAGCTGCTAAAACATTGCATGTTAAAAAAAATGTAATTGCACAAATGAATGATCCTTAACCTCTTAAGCTCTGAGGCCTATTTTCCGAAAATCCTATACTTTTACTTTTTAAGGCATTTCTCAGCTTTTACAAGGCCTAAACTGCAAATCTTGGTATCAAAATGAAGATAGGTTCTTGGGGAGTGGTGTGGATGAGTTAATTTGACAGTCAAGAACACTGGGTAAGAGTAATTGATGTTGGAATGGCCAAAAAATGAACTCCGCCTCAAAAAAAACACATGTTTCCTCCAATATCTCCTTATTTTACTTATAACGAAGCAAATAAACACAATCAATTGTAACAACTACATGTCAAGGACATCTGTAGCAAGTTTGGTGTTCATACTACAAGAAACTAATATTCTGTAAAGGTTTTGATTGAACAAAGTTCAGTCGTAATCCATGTTGGCACAGTTTGGCACAATTTGGCACAATAATTGAAATATGGAAAAATCTTGTCCAAAGCTTCAGCTACGTTCATAGTCTTCTTTTCTTGCTTACGGGACATGATTTCAGCAAAAAAAAAAAACTCCTAAAGAAACGCTGTAAAAGGGGGGTGGAAGCTCATTTACCCCATCTTGCTGCGCTTTTGGGAACCTTTCATTCACAAACGCTTTCGACGTTTGAGCTTCTGCGTGTCCCTACCCCCCGACCATCTGTCCAATCCGGGAGCTCTATATATCGCTGGAAAGCTCTGATTCTATGAAAGCCAATGAGCTCAACCATTTTGAGACTGACGGGATCGCCGACGAATCACACGACGTGCAGCGTGGAGAGACCACCTCTTACGCACGGGGAGTCATTCCATATTTGGTGACGTCATGAGCCCACGGAGCAACAGAAAAAATCCAAAATGGAGTTTTCGCGAAGCTATCGACCGGACATAACAACAAACGGACTTTTATCGCTATGGAAATAACTTTTGTTGAAAAAACGGCAAAGGTAAGACAAGATTTACATGCTTGCTTGGTTTTTGCTGGCGTTTTTTCGGGGAACTTTCGCTCCCTGCTCTGAAATACTTCATGCAATGTAAATGAGTTGCATATCGCTGGATTCAGCTGGTTGTTAGCTTTCATTTAATGTAATGGTTTGGGTGTTTCCGTTTATATTGTGGATACATATGGCACATAAACAAAAACGTGGTCATGAATTATACTCCGGACATGTTGTTGTTTATTTGCATGGCGTTCGAGCTGTGGTTCACGGATATGAAATTGAATTAGATACGTTTTTAGAGGAGTTTCCGCTGAACACAACAGTATTTAATATGTGTGGGTTACTCTCAGGGTTAGTGAGCTATGAGTGAAAATGTAACGCACAAGGGGGCAAGTCCCCGGTACCGGGGACTCTCGGACTAAAGAGGTTAAGATTAAATTATGCCTTTTGATAAAGCCTTTCTGAGACTTGTGAATTGCCCAGAGCCTGCAAACTACAGTCCATATCAGGACCTAGACAAAATTTGAACCGACAACAAAACCTTTAACCCTAATCTAAATTTGTTTATCAATGGAGCACACAATTGTGATTCTGTGATATACATCTTTGAGGATTTTACTCGTTTTACCTGCATCATCTATATGTCCAGTCACAGCTGTAGTCTCTTGGAGCCGGACCTTCCCAGAGAAGGGAATGTCACCACAGCAACTGACTCCAATAGCTGCTTTAAACAAAACTAATGGGCTTCTTTTAAAGAGGGTACGCCACAAACTTCCCGTACTTTTGTGAATCCAATGTTTAGTTTTAGAGGTCGACCGATATATCGTAACGATATTTGCTATTTTTAATATATCGGCATCGGCCAATATCTGTGTTCAGTAGCACCAATTTAAAGTCAGGCACATTCGCGGGCAGCTCTGTGTTATTTGTTCGGTAGAACATGCGCTTGCCGTATGTGAAGTACCCCATGCCAAGTGACGATTCAAAGATTGTCCTGGGAGATAAAAGGAATGGCTTAAATTGTGATCTCAAAGTCTCTATATTTACTACATATTACTAGTAAACTACAAAGAGTTGCTTTGCGTAGTGAAAGACAAAAACAAATAGCATAGAACCTGCCTCACTACAGTTACCTTAGCTAGCGTAGTCAATAGAGTTCAGTCTAGCAACTAGCAACAGTGAGCAAAAAGGCTCTATATCTGTGCACGTCTCTGTCTGTTTGCGCGGATGTGTGTGTATGGGAGTCTTCTGTGTGCAGACAGCAACTGTCAATTATTATTTATTTAGTTTGTTTAAGAACAAGGTGTGATGGTTCACGGGATGTATTGAACCGTTTCGGTGCGGCCTGTTCAGTTCGGTACACTTGCGTACCGTTTCGGTATTCAGTATTTTTCTTAAATATAATAAATTTATTATTAGCGCGATATTAAGCGCAGCGGAACAATGTTCCTAGGCAAGTTTCCGCACGGACGCTATTGAGTGACACACAGCAGAGCTGCACGCCACGGGTAGCTGTGAGAAATGGCATCATGGCAACAGCGAAAGAGAAGCCAGAGCTTGACGACCCTCCCACCTCACTACGGTCTCCTGTTTGGGAACACTTTGGCTTCTCTGTTAAAATACATAACGGGGATAGACGAGTGGATAAATTTAAAGTTGTATGCCGACATTGTTCCACGGAGATCGGGCAGGCAACACATCTAACATTTTCTACTGCTGGAGATATTGTCACTGCAACCAGATCTGTGCTCTCTTCAGAAAATGTGGATAGGTTAATCTTTTTAGCCTAAAACTTGAATAGTTAGTTTTGTTGATATACAAGCTGAAGCTGTTGCTAGTGTTAAAAGTTTTCAGGTCCTAACTAGTTGCAGTATTTCATTTTTTATTAAAAAAAAATGTGTTTTTCTTTATAAAAAGTGCAATTTATTTAAAATATCACCCAAATGTGTCACTTTTATTTATTTTATGCAAGAATTTTACTGTGTATTGGCAAAATAAAGATTTTTAGGTCTTTTCAAAATAAAGATTATGTAACCTCTTATTGTACACTGTACCGAACCGAATACGATTTTAGCGTACCGTCACACCCCTAATAGACCTGCTTTATAGCAATTGTTGGGATTTTTTGACTGAAGGTGAAGGTAAACTAATGAAATAACTATAAATGTTTCTTCTGTTTAGTAAATGCTGTCTGATGGCTTTCTGATGTTTTAGCAGAAAACTAAGGGGAAATCATCCTGATATCAGCACAAAAAAAAATTATCGCACTTATCGGCCATCGGCTGAGCAAACCTTTATTTCTCATATTTGAATTCACACCTAAGGGGAATTTAAATTATTCAATTAACCCAACCACATGTTTTAGGGATTGGATTACCGGCAAGCTACTCTGCAGGTCACCGGCGAGCCTCGAACCGACAACTTACTAACTGGAAAGCCACAGTGCACCACCGTGCCGCCCTATAATGACTTTTTGTTCAGATTTTTGCAAAGTACTGCATGCTTTCAAATATTTTCTGCTCTTAATGTAACCATATTGCGCCTGGCTTTTACTCTATAATGTACTATAAAAAATCACCCTAAAGGGTATACCTACCATATTTTTTGTGTAATTCTTTTTTTTTTTTGTTAGAGTTCTCTATTTGGAACTTGACCTTTACTTTTCTGGGTCTCTGACTGAACAGAAAATTGTTTAGTGGATCCTTGAAGTTTATATTTCAGTATCCCTTGCCTAGAAAAGTGTTTAGTCTAATTTAGTAATGCATATAAAACACCAGATTTGTGTGAATAATTAAAAAACTATTTTGACCAGGGCTTGATAAGGGAACCAGAATCATTACGCAGGAATGTGAAGGGTGCTTTGGATCATGTGATGGAGAGTGAAATCTGAGCAATGAAGCCCCCAGCAGTTTGACAATAGACAGGGTCCTCCAAAAGAAAATGAAACAAAGCTAACCTCTATTTTTTCTGAGGTAAAAAGCTGATGCTAGTGTTCATACACAGCTAATAAATTATTTTTACCCTTTGTAAGGGAGTTTTAAAGTTTAGTATCAGCTGTTGAATTGCATTGTCTGGCAGAAGCCTGTTACTAACTCATAAATTCCCAAAGTGAGCCGTAGAGTTAACAAATACCTAAATATTTAACTTAAATTTCTCTGAATATGTATAAGTCTACTATAATTAGTTGAATTCAAATGTCAAGGTTGATCATATTTGTGTTAATAATTAACTAATTTTTAAATCTACATATTAAATATAAAGCTTTGAAAACAAACCATCAAATCAACTAAATTATTATAAATAATACTTGTAATTACAACGATTTTTTTTAGCTTTTAATGCTTGAGGATTTCAGCAAAACCTAATATTAATAAGTTTTCATATTAATAATATATCAATAATATTACTTTAAAATAATTGGAGTCAAGCCTAGTACACTAATATAAGAAATAAAAGCAAAAACAGGAGCAGCGCGACGCGGTAATGCATTAATGCTACGTTTAACATTAATAGAAGTTTCTACAAAACTCTGCTAGCCGTTAGCATATTGCTGTTTTGCGAAACTCCGTTCGAAACATAAAGAACACGGTATAATTCACTGACAGCTTCATATATGCAACCGCTTGGTGAAAAAAACACATATAAACCTTTTTACTTCGATAAAAATCGAGGAAATACTAACGGAAGGCAAGCTAAACTGTTGATTTAGCGGCACAGTCGGTGAAATTCACACCCAGTGGCGCAACAAAAAAGTTTACAAACACGTCCCGAAGTGACCTAAATTCACGTTTTAACCCTGAAACCGGCAAGGGTATACCGCTGCAAGAGAAAATGAATTAGATAAGTCACTTCGAAGGATGTTTGGGGAGTTTAACTTACATTGTTGTTGAACTGACGGTAGGTTTGAGAAGGCCGCGCTGGTTTCTTCTGTTGGTTCTATGAGCGCACGCGCGCTGGCTCAGAGAGAATAAACAAAAACTAAATGAACGCCGAGTGCGTTGGGGATTACTGTATCTCTGTACGAAGCTACACAAAACACTGTGGGGGGTTTTTCAAACCCAGAAAAAAGTAGTAAAAATCAGAATAGCAAAAAGCTTAAAATTATTGTTGGGATATGGGTGGTTGACAAACAAATACTAATATCTTTAACGAAATATATTTAAATGTTCCTCTGACAAGATATAGTAAAATGTTACTAATTATGATGTGTGTATAATAAGATTTATACTTGGATTTTTGATACAAATATCAAAAATGTCAAATATCAATAGAACACTATGGATTTAGTATCGATAAGGTTCTCAAGTCATACCATTGTTATTAGGTTTAAGAAAATGTATTTATATTTTTTTGCAAGAGTGCTGCCCTCGTTTGCATGATGAATAAAAATAATAAACCAAATATCCACATTTTTGAACAGAAATGTTAAACATTAAAGATGCCATGATTAAAATGTTTGAGCAAGTGAGTTGAGGAAAATCAGCACTGCATATAGCCTTCAATCTCACACCATATGCAATTTAAGATATAGGTACAGCAAATTGATCCATATTTTCAACACAATGTCTAATAGAACATACATATATTGTGAAATTTAAGAGTCAGAAGTACAGAAAAACTTTTTTACGGCTTATATGCCCACCACCCATATACAACTAGACCAGATCAAGCTGTGTTTTAAAACTTGGAGCTAGTTTGAAATCTTAAACCAGCAACTAAATCCGAAACAGGGTTTGTGATGATCACGATTGTCCAGAGAGCACTATGATGAAACTGCAGTGAACCCTTTATGATGATATACACTGCATTTAAATCAAGGCTTTTTATAATGATAATAGGAATTTTACTTCATAACAAAATAATGATTGAATCATAAATGATAATCTAAAAAAAAAATAAACCAATAAACCTTCAGACAATAAACTCTGTGTGCATCATTGTTAGAAAAACGCATATGAGCAGCACCATTTCTCTTAAGATTTTATTTTACAGCAGAAACTATATAAAGCATTCAGAAAACATTTTCCATATTTTAAGGGCAATTCAAAATGTTTTGCATGGCTTCAGCAGCTGAATATTCATTTATTTTTTTAAACATATCCAACAATTCAGTGATGCTCTCACATGCACAGTTACAAAAATAAATGAAATCAAACTCACAATAAGGGACAGAAAGAGGGAGACAGCCAAGAAATCAACATGAGGCAAAAACTCATCAGAAGAGGAGGATAAGAGGAGCACGAAGCAGGAATGAAGGAGATCCAAAAGGAGACTGAGGGGAAAACAGAGGTCTACTACTAGCTTCACATGCAGAGTGTTGAAAGCCCACTGCCCTGTAAGAAATATGGGCTCATGTTTTTGCCTTTTTTATGTTACGTTTCATTTCAAAACGATGAAAACGTGCAATGGGACTGGGGGGGGGGATATGAAATCAGCGTCCACAGACCTGAACACCTCTCTGTGTTCCAGTAATTGCATAAGAGGAAGTGAACTATAGCATGTCTTAATGTTTTCCTTTTTCTACTTTTAAGATTGATCTATCCCTATTCTTTCAATCTAAGATCTCAGCTAAAATCAAGTTTATTGCTCTGTACGTGTGAGTGAAAGCTTATACTCCAGTGTTGTTTTTATGTTGCGTTTGAGCCAGACCTGCATTTCCGGACTTCCCAAGGGAGGATTTAGGACATCAAACAAACTACCAACTTCACCAACAGTGTTTTCCCCTCATTCAAAACCATCCTGTGTGGGTTTTCCGTGTCCACACATTGATGTAACACACTTACAAACATGCTTTTAACACACCAGGCTTAACCAGGGAAATAAACAAGGATGGTAAGCTGTACAAAGTGCATATTTATCTTATCTGACACAACAAAATAAGATCCAGTCGACATGAGGATGCACGAATACTGAGCTGTTTCTTAAGAGGACAGCATCTCCATCTTTACTTCTGAAAGTATTTGCCGCTGAGGTATACTAATGCATTCCCAATCCCGTGGGA
This sequence comes from Danionella cerebrum, assembly GCA_007224835.1. Taxonomy (NCBI): domain Eukaryota; kingdom Metazoa; phylum Chordata; class Actinopteri; order Cypriniformes; family Danionidae; genus Danionella; species Danionella cerebrum. Next base: position 384,032 of record SRMA01026113.1, on the reverse strand, counting down.
ATATGGCAACACTGAATGAGTGGTGACACCTGCTAGAATGAGAATACCTGTTCAGATTGGAAATGGACGAAAAACTGTATATACACACAGTTGATCCTGTAACCCGAGTGAAAGTCTGTGAAAGCAGTGGTCTGTAACAAAGTGAAATGTACAAAAATTCCTAGTGGTTTTTGAGCTGAATCTGGAAACAGATCCTAAAATGACTATAGAGTTAACCACCGTCTTCCCGTTCCAGCACCCTGAGTAAAACTACATAAGGGAGGCAGATTGTTTGTTTTTTCTCTTAAGAATGACTCAAACAAGAGTTACTGAGACACATTTACCTGGAGACCACCAAACAGTTTTCACCAAATCAGTTCTTCCTGAAGAAAGATTTGGATGAAATGTTGGGCACTTTCATAAGGAGATACACTGACATGAATCCAGCAACTGTTTCAGGATAACATTATAAATTTGCCAGCTTCACTCAGAACGTCCTACTTTCACGGCCCAGTTTAGATCTGACATGGAAAAGAGAAAGAAAAGTGGATAGATTTGATGAACGGGAGAATGGAAGCATGCAGAATGTGCCATTTCTGGAGACAGAACACAATTTAAGAATTAACAGAGAACAAAAACCTTTGATGCCATGAGTCTATAGGATTACATTTAGTATTACTCAACCAAAAACATCAACCCACCATTTACTCATCCTAAGAACCTTTATTAGGCTCTGTGTTCCATTGAACAAATTCAAAGTGTTAAATCAACACTACTGGTGTAAATGGTGAGGACCTATACAAACACAGACCCAGTGTTAAATATAGCACAATGCGAGTTGAAGTTGCACCCCAGTCACTAAATGAGGTGTTAACCCTAAAGAAATCCAGATCCTTTTTGGTTGTTTTTTTTTAACAACGTACATTTTTTTGTGTAGCAATGCTTGTAATATTTTTTTTGCAAATATTTTTTCATTGCAAGTTGTCCAAAACAAAAAATTCATTAATTCATTCATTCATTTTCTTGCCCGCTTATTCCCTTTCTGGGTAACGGGGGTCTGATGGTCTGATGAGAACTAAACAGTTTTTAAAGACAACATAAGTTGTCTTTTTTCAGTGTTTAGACAACATAAAAATTTACCCCCCGCCCCAAAAAAAAAGAGACAAGGTAAAAATAATATAAACTTTTTATCAAAAAACCACTTATCAAAAAAAAAGACAAGCCACATCAGAGGTATTGTACTTGTTCTACGAAATTGGGTTTGTAAAATAAAACAAAGACTTTTGCGCATTTTCTCACATTTTAATTTGAATTACCTTACAAATCATGTGTCATAAGTCTTGTAATGTCATTTAAAACCAAATATATCAAGCTAATAAACTTTTTAAAATGTACACATTACATCTGAATTAAAAATTAAACAATAGCTGGGTCTGGTCATTCTAACCTAATTCAAAACAGCCGGTGTGTTTGGCACAGGGACCGGTTCAGACATCTAAGGGTTAATTCAGCATGAACGATGTTACATTTGACATGGAGACAGTGTTTTTCCAAATCAAAGAGTGTTACATTTAACACTTGGGGGGTGTAGTGCTACACTATTGACACCAGGAGTGTTGATTTATCACCAACCAAGTTGCTATTTACGTGTAACAAAAGTGTTGGATCAGCACTGCTCAGATTTAGTCTAACTATATTAGTGTGTGTAGAATTTGTCTCATTTTGTTATGCTTTGAATTGACCAGATTTTGATTTTCCTTGTTCATATCAACACCAAATGCACTGTTGGTGTTTTGTACTAAGCTTTGTATTAGCATTGGTTGAGTCTGAATCAATTTTAAAGTCTGACTTTGCGTTCATGACACTCTTGGTTTTAACACTGTGTGTGCGCATGTATGTGTGTGTGTGTGCGTATCCTCAAATATACACATTAAAAGTGTTGATATTTACTGTGTATTCAGAGGAATGTTGAAAACCAGTAGACAATAGGTCTAGAAAATGGAAGGAAAAGACTGTAGTAACTGTTCTGTTGCCCATGACCTGTCAGCTGGGTTCTAAAATCCATCCGGTTTTGCATACCATTAAAAACACCGATTTTTTTTTTCAGAACACATTGCTAAAGCTGAATGTTTTAGGCACTTTCTATAACAATACTAACACAGAGTCTTAAAACTAAAAATCATTCAACTTCTCACTCTTTTCCGCAACGTTATATTAACTGACAAAATGTGTTGGAGTGAAGGAAAACAATGCCTTGAGTACTGCATTATCACAGGGAAGGTTAATCAAAAATCTGAAAAACAGATGTCAGGCTTTGAGCTGGATCCAGATGAAAAGAATAAAACGATGACTGTGTTTAATTCAACGAAAGGGTGTTGAATGTTGAAGCAGCCCCACGAATAATGATTAAGAAAATAAAGCTGTGAATAATTATGATCAAATGGTAGTCATGAGTTCTGACGATACCGTAATGTTTGTGTTTTGAGCTACATTCTTAAAATAATAATCCAGTCATTTTCGGATTTTCTAGCATGTGTATGAAACTCAGTTCTGGAAATAACCAATCACAACCCTCACATCATCCTCATTTTTAATCACATGACCTGCTTTAACCTCAAAACATTGTCTTTTATACAAGAAAGAACTCACAACATTTCATCCTTGGTTTTCTTTGCAACTGTTTGGTGTGCAAGCGAAGTTCGTTCATTTTCTTGCAATACTGAGATTATCAACGTCTCGAAGGAATAGCTTATCGTAGTAGTCAAGTGAAAGGAGGGAAACAGTACTATATTTAAAAAGAGAGCTACCCGAGTTACAGCAATTAATCACCATGGCGTTTAGTGCACCTCAAGCTTTCATTCGTCCCATGAAAAATATTTCATTTGAATTTACTTCCATTTAAGTAATTTCAAAGCTCTAGACAGGCAGAATTTTTGTGGCTCAAGTTATTGAAAAGTTTGTTCACAGCAATTTGAATGATCTTTGTGAGCCTAAATAAACTATTTCCACAAATGTCATGATCATGTGATCACAACTCTTACTTGATGCTTTAGAAGCATTTTAGGGATGAAATTCAACAGTTAGAAATGGACAACATTTAAGGACAGCTTAATTATGTTGTGCTATAAAAATCTATGGCACGCCTAGCAATAGCGATGGTTAACTTATAACAATATAACAATGTGATCTGCTAGTAATACATTCATGGTTAATTATGGAAACTTAATTTTGGAAACAAACGGCAGGAAATAAAAGATTGCTAATCAGTAAAATAACACAAGCTGTTTCAAGATAACGTTGTTTGAGTTCTCAGGTGACCGTCAAAGGTTGATTTTGTGTAAAAGTGGAGCTAGAAGAAACACAATGGGATCACCACATCAACCAAGTGTAGGTTAGCAAAAGTGGGTAGAGTGTAAATAAGTAACAATTTGTATAATAAAAGCACAAGTAAAACTACTACCTAATTATTTACTCGAGTCAAAAAAAAGGTATCCTATGAAAAATGTAAATATTACCCACTTTTTGTTCTGTGAGGAAAACCAACCTACTTTTTTTTTAATTCGTTACTCTCCTCTCACCCATTTTTAAAAATACATCAATGATACATTAATGTCATGTCACATGATCAACCTTCCCATTGTTCATCATCCCCTTTAAGTATCTCTTTTTTCACTGTTTGCATGTGGGGAAACATGTCTAAATCAACATTAAAAGTGTTAAATTTGATTTTTTTTCCCCGTTTTTTCCCCAAGATTCTCACTTTAAAGAGTTTCCTATTTCCTGCTCTATTTATAGCTCTCTAGCTCTATGGGATAGAAACAAAGTAGTTAGAAGGGCGCTGGATCAAAGACGTTTGGAGATTTTTCTGAGTGGAGTTCTCCTCTATTGTCCTCTTTCCCTCATTACAAATATAATTAGTCCCTACCCACTTAGTCAAAAAACCACAAGGTACTGCTTTAAAGTACTCTAACATGTCTCTTGCCATCTCCCATGAAAGCTTATGGAGGTCCTTTATGACTTTAGGTCAAAGCAAAATACTTGACAAGATATGTTCAAGCCACACCCACTGAATTTTGATAGGCCAGTTTGACAGAAAACATAAATTATTGAAAAAAGGACCACAATATAATTCATTAAATAGTGACAAAAATAAAAATGTTTAAAACATAAAATAAATGATACTTAAATTTGTGAGATGTAACATTTGACATTTAAATTCTGCACTTTCCGTCCTCTGAAAGAAATTCATGTTCTGTTCAAGTTTTTGAATTTGAACAGTTTTGGTTGAAAAAAAGTCTAAGATGCACAAAACGCCAAAATGATGTTTTTTTATTTTTTTTATTTTCTGAGCTACCCCTTTCTTAAAGACCCTGAAAAATAAAAACTGTTGGATCAGTCGGGCTCTTCAGCTAAATCTACAGTTTTGTTGTGATTCATGACATGCTTGAGAAGATATTCTCCAAGAACATCTTCCATCAAAGTCTAACAGTTGCTCAACTCTTATTACAGACCATCGCCGCTACAGTTTACCTTTACAGTATATTCAACATCTTAAAGTTTCATGCACATGGCTCCTTCTTCGCATCCAATATTTACAATATGTACAAACAATACAACGGTACATCTTGGGCGTTAAAAGAAAACTATACAATATATTGTTTTGTTTGTCTCTTAATGTGTTATAATCCAATTTAGGAATAAAATACTATATATTCTTAAATACAATCCTCTTCGGAAAAAGATTCTGGCTATCAACGTTCCTTCACCCATCTTTGATATGTACAGGGAGCACTCAATACTCAAAAATATGGATCTTTTTTAAGCTTCTGAATAGGGACCCTTCAAAAAGTCAAGAAGTCAAGGCAATGTTACTCCACGCGAAAAGCCTGCGGTGGCTTTCTGGAGTTCTCGGAGACCACAAACAGTGAAGAAACGAATCACAACTTACACACACACACAAATATGGAAGATAGCCTTTGCAAATGTACGACTGGTGCTGTGGCACAACTCACATTTAAAAAAAAAGCTCACTTAAAACAGTATAAAAAGCAAGGAAGAATGCTGATAAAATAAATAACTGAACCATAGAAAAATAAGATTTGTTTAACAATATGTTTGAAAACAAACAGGCAACACAGGACTAGGCTTTTGCCACAGTATCACCAGTATGAAAGAATTAATAGACCCATGAAACATTTACATCAGCATGCAGGAGCGTTCGGCTCAAACACATGCACTGTATCCAGACTCAGTTCAACACAGGACACACAAAGTCAGGCCAGCAAAACTGACATTAAGAAAAAGACCCATAAGAAAGTCGAAAACAGTGCACAGGAAACATTAAACGGTGCTTCAGTTCATCAGAAGCCCTCTGAAAGACAAAGGTAAGACACTGATATTTCAAACCCAGCATTTGTTTTGCCCTGACCCCATCTACATTCATATGAAGGCTTCCCTTTGAATGAACGGACAGCATTTGTCAAAAAACAAAGCTTCATGGTGAAGAAGAGACTGGTTCAAATACTCCGCATGCATATGGTGGCTGAAATTATGCCTTTTTTTGGTCTACATTTTACATTTTGTTATTTTTTTCACTGATTGTTTTTCCTTTCAAAATATAAAAATGTAATCTGAAGCAGCTTCTCCAGCATGGCAAATTTCTGATTTCCATCGGTTCATGTAGCATGATTTTTTTTTACAAGCATCTTCGGAATCAAAAGCCTTTGTTCCTTGGTTTTCGTTAATTTTTTTAATAATCTAAAGAGAAAAAAAGATATTCTATGAAGAGTGCAAAAATGCCATGAAGATAATGTCAAATTTCCCCAAAAGTCTTCCCTATAGTGAGAAAATACAGAATGCAGGATCCCGATCAACCTGCTAGAGTTTATCCGTCGCATATCTGATGAAATTCCATGATCCGCTTCCTGAATCATTTTGTATTTTTTTCCTGTAAATTGTTGGTCTCTTGTAAAAATGTAGTGGAAGAGAAAGTGTCCGTTTTGAGATGTTACACTGCGACGGGGCTCTGTTCGGCACTCTCATGTTCCTTGGCCTTTCTCAATTCTTTCGCCCTGCAAACAGATCAAAAGACAAAGTATTTGACGGGTTAGCCTGGGGTTCTACAAGCATTTAGGTTCCTTGGAGGAATCAATATATTTGCCAAAAAACACAGACATTTCTTATTCAGTCAAATCAACAGAGGAGAAAACCCTATAAATCACAAAAGCCTCAAGTAAAACAGACCGAAAGGAGCGAAAAGCATTTTGATGTTTTAATAACACTTGATAGAAGTGAATGTCACAGTATTAAATTTGTTTTCTGCTCCAAACACATTTCATTCATCTAACTCCAGAGATTTTAGTTGAAATATCATATAATCTTTCTAATAATGTAGTGTAATCTAAAAACAATAGATTAAAAGTCTCATATTGTCACATAGTTGGTTTCTTAAAAAAAAAGATTGAACCAGTAATACACAAATATTACCCTGATTTAGCAGTGAAATAACATCAATACAGAACAATGAAATTTACACTAAAAATGTACATGACCCCCTTTGAAAGTGTGTGCACAGGTTTAGAAATGTGAAATATAATTTTTTTCTAAATTATTTTTTTAATAATAAAAAAAACAATAATTAAAAAAAAAATTTACATAAAAAAAAAAGTGAAATATGTTCTTGACTCCTCATGATATTCAACATGATTTTTGACCCCCTGTTGTCTTTTATGTAGGCTGAGATTGAGATTAGGAGCCTCTCTCAAAGGAACCATCTTGTTACCTGTGTAAACATCACCTCTCCACAGAAGCAATCACATTCTAAAAGAAAAGGGCTGCATGAATATTAACTCGTAGCAGTCCAGGGACTTTTTGAGCGTTGCCTTACTACTTCACATTTTGCTCTAATAAATTATGTTTTAAACCGTTTTTGTGGCAATGATTGATATCATTTTTAGAACAAACCCAGCTTCTTTTTTTCCAAATATGCTTTCGTTACATTACACAAAAATTCCACAACAATCCTGAAATTCAGAATAGTCAATTTTATCATTTTTTTACCGAAAAGAAAAAAAAAATAGACAACGAACGTTTTTTGTGTTTTATAACAAAAATAAAAAGTGTTAAGATAAAATAAAATTCATAAATCCCCCCAAAAAACAAAGGGTTGCGTTAATTAATTCAAACAGACGCTGTGATTGGCACATGCATTGGTGCGTGCAGAGACGTCTAAGGGTTATGCCACTTGATGAGAGAGTAATAACAGCACAGCTGGTGAAATTACATGCAAAAGGCAACTTTTAGTAAACATCTGAATGGTTTAGAGGAGAATCCAGTGTAGTAATCTACATTGAGACCAAAATTAAGAACCAAGAACAAATAACAGTCATAACCACCGTCAAACAAAGTGGAGAAAGTGTTATGCATTTGGGGTGGCTTTTCTGCCAAGTAGATAAAACAACTGCCCCAAATCTAAGACTTGAAGGGGGCGGAGAAAGTACATTACAGCATGTCAATGACCTAAAACAAACAGCCAAAGAGTAGTTCAAGAATTAAGGTCCCACTAAGGTCCTATTGTGTTCTTAATTCCATATATAATGTTTGGAGGGAGTTTAACGTTCAAGTTTCCACAAACCAGCCTTGAAACCATAATAATACGGACAGGATCTAAACCAAAATCCTATCAGAAATGTGTGCAAACCCGGTGTCTGACTACGACTGACCTCTTTCATTTCCAACTAGGATTATCCCATGTCATGTTTAGTGTAGGGGTCAAATACACATTTCTCTCATACAAGTAGAAACCAGTTAATTTTCCCCCAAATGCACATTGTTGAAATAAACCAGATATGAATTTATGAAGAAGCAATTTCTTTATCTGCGGCTGAATATTACAGTCAGAAGAGTCCAAATAAATTTTTTTCCTTTATTGTACTGTTTACAGTAACCCCTGTAAATGATTTAGGGTTTTAGTCCACAGTGAAAGCAGAAATGCCTTTGAAAACTAGTTATTGAACATAATTAGAGCATCTTTGAGCATTTAATACAATGACATTCTAAGGGTGATTTTAATATCAAAACACCTTCTATGCCCAGCAACAATACATCTGTTGGACAAACACTTTTAAATACAGTCAAATTTTATTATGAACAAATTTTAAAGATCAAAATAAAGTATCTCATCACATCCGAGATCATAGAGTGAAATAAACCTGGAATTCATCACAAAAATCCCCATGAAGTGCTTTCCCCCATCAGCATGTTATACCGTCACTCAAACCTTTATTTATCACTGGCAATTCACAGCCCTAAACACAGCTCACATTTTAACCCACGCCCCACCCTTCTGCCCCCAAATCAAGCACCTTAAGGCTGAAAGAGAGGTATAAAACAAGCAGCCAGGCATTCAAGACATTTCTCTTCCAAAGTTATTCAAGCATGCCCTGATTAAAGCAAGGCCTCCATTTTTTAGCCATCATGCAAAATGCACTACCCAGCAGTCCTTAGTGTTGTCATAAGCATCCTCATAAGAAGAGAGAGATGGAGAAGACTTTGAGAGAGGCAGAGAGAAAGAAAGAAACATACAGAATGCTTTGTTAGTTTTGGCCATTATTGCATCATTTGTTGGTTAGTTGGATCTACGATAGCCCTCTGTCTCTCATACAAGGCTCAGTCAACTCGGGCTCCAGTCAGATGTCATGCATGCAGGCATAAAGCAGTAAAAAGAAAAAAGAATAGAGGGAAAGAAAAGACAGAAGGTCATAGGGAAGAGAAGAATCTAAAATCAAGGTACATAGATGTCTAAACAGAACAAATTGAGGGAGATAACAGAAGAGAAATCGAGGGGAAGGAACTGATGTAGTGAGGATGCACTCACCCGTTTGAATAGTCTATGGTCCATCAAGGGGCTTCGCATAAACAGCAAAACAACACCACACAGCTATTAGTACACATGGAGGTTTTGCTTGGGTTAGGGAATGGGACCAAACAAAAAAGGGGGTTCTCACAAGCTTTGAAAACACAGAGGTGTGTCTGTTTCTCGTTTCCTGGTGTCTGGGTGTGATCAAGAGTTCATGAAAAATTGACAGGGGCCAGATCCTGAATCTCTGACTGCTTTTAGCTAGAATCAAGTCCCTGGTGTATTATTTCAGCCATGATAAAACAACACGTTGGTCTGAATTTGCCACATTAAATCAGCCTCTTCCTTTGCAAATTGTGTACCCACAACTTCACACTGTGACAATGAATAAGACAATGGCTAAAGACCAATACACACGACCAGAAACTTTTTACAAACTTTTTGTGGAAAAGTTTTGTGCGACAACGGGCCTCGCTCAAACACCATGGGTGTTGACAGGACATCACATATCAGACTGAATGAGTGCTGCCAAGGCAAAAAAGGTCTCTACACCAATCTGAATTAGGTGGTCTTTGACTGAATTGAAGAAATATTGATGCAATGATGCTCCCTGTCTGCAGATGGCGTTTGCGGTACAACAGATGCACTCCGGGCCATATGGGGAAACAGGAAGGAAGAAGACGACGACAGAAAAGAAATCAAAGCACACATAGAAAAAGTCATGGATGTAGAGCGGTTTATACTGTTGGTTGCCAAAAATGTGGAGAAAAGAGGATTTGTGGTGCGTTATTTCTGTTTCCCGTGCCAAGCCTATGAAAATGTGGTGCGAGTAGGACGTAAAAGAGCTGCTTGGTGGCGCTCATCCCACATTTTTATAGTGACTTTGTGCATGAAAGAAATAAGTAAACTGTTTTCTAAGAGTTTTGATCCCGAAATGAACGAATGAAACGTAATATTAATATTTTAGAGTTTATATCTCATTTTTATGTCTTTCAGAAATGTTAAGAAATGTGAAGATTTTTTTGTTGCTTAATATATTTTCTAGTGTTTTACGGTTTATTTTTAACTGTTCTATTACTTTACCTTGTCTATGCTATTCATTGCATTAAAACATGATCTATAGTTTTATTTTAGTTGCATTGGTCACATCTCACTGTGGGATGATTTGCTATTTTAGGTTAAGTATAATTTAAACCAGTATGACGGTCTAGCCTCATTCTGCTTTATAAACTGCTCTGCCTGTTTCTTATAATGTTATGCACCAATTATTACATCACATTTAGTTGGCTAAATATGTTTTTAAATACGCCTATCACTACAAGCACTTAAAGAATCCCTTAAATATTCTCCTTAATAAAAACCTGTTACTTACATTTAAATACAAATTCAAGTGAGTTTTGTGTTTATTTCTGTTTGGGATATCTGAGGCCACAAAGGACGGTCGTAATGGATCCTCCGAATTCAGGGGAAAGCAGGACGCATTTGAAGGGTGCATTTGAAGGACCCTTAGATTTTTGGCGAAATGAGACGGCCTTCGGACAGCGTTGTGACGTAAGTAGCCTTAGAATATGCACTCGGTAGGATGCACTCTTCTGGATTGAGACACAGCATATGTGTTCTTTGATTTCTTCTCTGTCGTCGTCTTTTTTTTCTTTCCCCCATGTGGCACAGAGTGCATCTGTTGTACCGTAAACACCCTCTTCAGGCAGGGAGCCTCATTGCATCAAAATTTCCTGACCCAGATGAAGAGCACCCTGCTGAGAAGCCATCCAAAGATTTGTGCGCATCTCAATTCGGATCAGTGTGTAGAGGCCTAAAGTGTGTGCTATTGATTGAGGGCGGAACCCTTTTACTTAAAAGAAAATTTAAATCAATTTTAATTGATTTAAGAAGAATTAAATCCTGGATGAGCTCAAATTTAATTAATAAATATATTCACCTAAATAAATTTTTTGGCGTGTTACTTGTTCTAACGTTTTATAAAGGACACTCCCCTAAGCTAAGGGCCAGATGTTTATTTTAAATAGAGTGAAATGTACACAACAGTTCCCCTTTAAAAATCCTCTATAACAGGTGGTTTCAGTTTTAACCTACCTGTGACGGCACCGGAGCAGAAAGCGCATTATTTTCCTGGCAGCCTGGTCTTGTCGCTTGGTTAGCAAACTGCTTCTGGAAAAAATATTGTATAATTAAATGAAAAGCAGTACCCCTTTGCCACTCACAGATTTAACACAGAAACTATATCAGAACCAAATATTAAGTATTTAGACTTAACATGTTGGAGAAATTTGATTAACTGCAATGGACTGCCAAATCTGTGCAGGATGTACCCCTGCCTCTCACCCGATGTGCGCCAGCAGACCCCCATGACCCCGAAATGGATTAAGCGGGAAGGAAAATGAATAAATGAATGCTCTGCTTTTTCGGGATGAATGCTCTGCTACCAAACTGCCAAATCACAGACTTTATGGTCTGCGTCACTGCTATGCTTATTTACAAATGTGTATTAGGGGTCTGCACCCATGCGAAAGTATTCCCAAAAGTATATGTGGTCTTTGCTGCTAATTGGCTACAAATATTTTTGGGTAGTCTAGACTAGATCTGATTCTTTTCTTTTAAGCACCCACCTTGCAAAAGACTTGGTTGTGCTGAAGTCAAAGTGAGTAATTGAGTTTAACCGACTTAAACCAACACCTGGAGTGATATTTGGAGTGATATTGACACACCCGTATACATGTTGGAAAGTAAAGATATAGAAATGAAAAGAAAATACAAGAAAAAAACTATTTTTTCTTCATTATACTGTTTGTACTAATAATTCTGAAATGCTATAGGTACTTTAAAAAAATAATGGGTTACAAATTGGTTTGCAGTCAATGTGGTGATGGTGCTTTTGTTGAAAAAAAAAAAAACATGTCTCTCTGAAGCTTCCGTAGATAATTGCTAGAAGTGTGATTCCCAGCAGAATGTGAAAAATACTATCAGTTAAGCTGTTGTTACTATTTCATGGTCCCGTGTTCCATTCTGAAGCTTCATTTCAAGGCTGCTATGAAATGATTCATTTAAGGTTTAACAGTCTTAAGCTTCTCTGGTTATATGGCCTCTGTTAGATTTTGGGCACTCAATCAGGGCCTCACTTTGCTTTTTTACCTCAGCATGCTTTAGAAAACAAAGTCTAATGGCACAGCAGAAATAAGCACATCACGTTTTAGAGGGGTCCTGAACTGAGAGACCAAAAAGTGTGTGATTACTCCACTAATAACTGATAGAAGTTTGACAAGTTTTAATTATCTTTTTTTGGCACCAGCTCCAGAAATGAGTGCAAAAAGTTCTGTCTTGTGATGTAGACAGGCAGAATTTGCCCACCTGTGTCCAAGTACCTTTTCTCAACATCAGCGTTCCATCTAAGTCTAAAGCAGAAGTGAACATGTTTAACAAACATGGCTAAATTTGAGGCTTTTTTTTGTCAATGGACATGGTGGAAAATGTTTAGCATGTGCATTTTTCCCTTACTCGTGCATTGATGCCATGGCAGCTGTTAATGTTCAGTGGTGTGGAAAAACTATTTACCCAATCACTTTTTTCACACAGGGCTATGTGGGTTTGGATTTTTTTTCTGACTAAATAATAAAAACATTCATTTAAAAAACTGCATTTTGTGTTTAATTGTGTTATCTTTGACTAATGTTAAAATGTGTTTGATGATCAGAAACATTTTGTGTGACAAAAGAATAAAAAGTCAGGAAGGGGGCAAATAGTTTTTCACACCACTGTATGTATCTTAACACAGACTAAATGTTTTAATTATTTTTAATAATGAGGTCTTTCTAGTGAAGAATTTGATAACCTTGTTGCATCAGAGACACCTTTTCGTCCTTCATCATCGGATCCATCTGAGAATATTCATGTGCTCAATGAAGCAATGAATACCTATCTATGCATTTATCACTGCTATAGTTTGAACAAACTGATGCAAGTGTCTGGATTACTCTGAGATTATGTTACACCCTCATATTTTACAACTAAACCTAGCCAAGCCGGTAGGATTTCTTTTACTCACTACCAAAAGACAGACAAGGTACTAAGCAGGTCACACATGCATATGCAAATTTTGGCCAACCAGAGAACAGACCACTCTCTCAGACCTACTCGGTACAGAAAATGAGCAGAAAATAGCTAGAATTTTTTTTTTCTTTTTAAAAAGATTATTTTTAACCTAATAATTGCTACATCCATATAATTGGGCTGCCATGAACAGTATCACAAGGCTAATCACTTTCATAAAAAAATGTTTTAAACATAAACAGATATGTTGAGTTCTAGTTCCAAAAACAGACCACCATTGAATTTACCTGAGTCTGTGCTGAACCAGAGCAGCTGCAGAGGCTCGTCTGCGAGGCTTCGGCCGGCCGAGCTCTTTGTAGCTGCGGTAATACTGCTGGATCAGCATAGCTGCTCTGCGACTCTGCTGGAACTTTTTCTGTTCGTGGTAACTGCGGAATTTACTCTGGATAAGGATGGCGGCCAGCGTCATCTTCTTATAAAGTGCATACTACAAAAAAATAAAAAATAAAACCCAGAAACAGTTATTAATACACAGCGAAAACTGCTAATATTTGGCTAACAAAGGTGCGTTCACAGCAGCTGTTTTGAATTGAGTAGGAATGACTCAAACCACTTTTTGTTCATTTTGATTTCAGATATAATGGACAGGTTTCAAAGGGGCTATTACCACGTCATCTAGTGGTGAAAGAAGGGATAACCCTTGGAAGCACAATACATGTGATATGGCTCTTGTTTTTTTAATGTTCTGGCACAAAAAAGCACAATGGAACAAAGAGTGCTTGGAACAGTGTATAAGGTTTAGGAGAGGTTCAACTCTTTTAAAATACAACTTTCACATTGTTTTTGACCACGTCTTGGCTTTTTTGGGGGATTTCTGACTTTTATTTTGTCTTTACATTTTTGATAAAATAAAAACTGGTCATTATGAATTTCTGTGATTTTTACAGAACTGAGTTTAATACTCTGAATTGTATTTTTTGTACAATTTCAGGTGTGTTGTACACTATTATGTAATTTAAATTTTTTTTTAAAAAGAAGCTGGGGTTGTATTAAAAAAGTATATCAAACATTGCAACACAAAAACTGTTCTAAAGGTAATTTAATAGAGGAAATTAAAATGCTCAAAAAGACCCCGACTTCTAGGGTTAACATAAAAAAATAATACAAAAATTTGACAAATGAGTTGATAAAAATATAATCTATGTTTCTGATCTTTTTGATTCCGAAGATGAATTTTACTCTGTTATAAAGGCAATCCCCAATGGTTTAATTGCTGATGAAAGCTGCACTTTCCAGAAGAATGCCTAGTTTGTCTTTGGGAGGTAACTCCTTCCTAAGTAAAAATTGCTAAGTATATTTACAATATATTTGTAAACTGTCCCAAACACGCAATTCCTTTTATGCCAAAAGAATGATTTTTGGGGGGCTCCAGAATACATTTTAGCCATTTACATCAAATGATATTGTGTATTTTCTCCGTCTGATCAATAAAAACAATGAAAGTGAAGAATTATACAGTTCTATCAGTTAAAATAGCATACGATGCAGATGAAACAGGAAGTGTTACCTTCAAGGCTATCCATGTCAGCTTGAGGAAAAGAAAAAGGAGAGTATCGGATACATTCTTGAAAGTCCTTTAATAGTATTAAAAACGGAGTACCTGAACATACCTGCTTGTACCTCTTATAACAGCGCTGAATGACAGCAGCTGCCAGTTCCTGCTGCTCCCGAAGAGGACGACCCTGCAGGATTGGGGAAGAGGGGGAAAAGATAGGGCAGAGAGGACAGGAGAGAGATTAGTGTTCACAGGGAGGCCTAGAAGGCCACAGAGAAGCCATCTGATTCCCTTTGTGCTTGGTCAAGGAGTCCTCTTAGAGTGGTTGTGTCGGCATGCTCTGAGACCTGGGAGAAGGATATTTCTCAGAGCTCAGCATACCAGGACATTGGAAGATCCCATACAGATAGTCGGATAGAGAGAACAATGCATACAGTCCTAATAGCAAGGCCATGCTAAGCTCAAGCAAATTTCCCCATGCTTGTCAACAACACTGAGCCTAACTCTGGCTTTTGAGAGCACAACACAACAAATATATTACCTTCCATAATACCGAGCAGTTACCTTATGTTCTCGTACGACACACAACATGGAAATACACTGAAAACCAGACCATCACAAACACCACACCACCAATACCCAGATTGGCGTGGCACCTGGGTGAAGCCCTGTCCTACCTTGTACTTGCGAAAGGTGTTCTGGACCTGACGAGCAGCCTCATAAAGTTCTCTCTGTTCGGGATCGGACAGGGTCAGTTGGGTCAAGTCCCGTTCCTCTTTGTTGTGGGATGCATTGATAAGTGCAGTCCATTCAGAAGGAGCCTGAAGGCCAAGCTTCCCAAGTGTACTGTCAATTTCTGGCTGTCCTCCACTGTGTACTGGTCCCAGGCCAGGAGAGGAAGCAAGAGGCTTGTTAAACAGGAACCTGGGAACAATTGCACAATTATTTGCAAAGACAAAAATAGATAGCAACTTCTTAGGAGTTGGCGCTGTTAGATAAATCACCTCTCTGCATCACCAAGATAACTGGCCAACCAACTCATGTTACCACTGGCTCCAACACCCTCTATTGTAGCATCTGACGCAGCAAAGTTTTCTCTCTTGATGCGATCAGATGTCGCCTCGATAACCTCCTCTGCCAAAGTCATCATGTTCATGTTCTGAAACAGAATTGGAGATTTTGAGACTTGAACAACGGGCTGTACAATATAAACAATTGACAATTCAGCATACAAGACAGAGGCCGCAAGCTGTTTGCAAGGTCTGTCAAACATCCCAAGATATTTTGGAAGGCATAACTTTTCTATTCCTCACCTGCAGGTCTCCGGTGTTCTCCAGGTCCTCTTGGCTTTTCTTCATCTCAGAGATTGCTCCAGCACTAGCCAATTCTCTCAATCTCAGTCTATTTGCGAGCCTTTCCTTGCCAAGTCCAACATTTTGTACTCTACGTCCTACTGTCTGTCTGGAACCCCAACGTCCTCCTCCACAAGATGAGCCCAGCTTTGCCTTCGACTGCTCACCGTCTCCTTGTTCTTTGTCCACAGTACCATCCCTTGATAAGGAAGGGCACATTTTAGCTTTGTGGGTCTGATCTTCAAGTCCTAGTGGAACAGAGGAGGGCTTGCTGGGCCGAGTTTGAAGATTATCAGGGTTGGGTTTGTGTTTCTTGCTCAAAGGGGCATCGTTTTGGCTAACACTGCTGTAGAAACTGGAAGGTTCTGACCTAGGTCGCCTCAAATCTGCAAAGACATTGACAATTCACCGTAAAGGAAGATCACGTGAAAAAATTGCAATGAACCATTTATTCATCATCTATTACCTGAGCTCGAGCTGGAAGCAGAACTATCTTTCAGCTCTAATGAAGTTGTATCCGCACCCCAGACATTCATCCATCCCTCTGCAGACGAGGGCCCAGTAGATGTTGAGAAGGTCATGTTCGATGTTGTAGTCAGTGTTCCTGATTGTTGCTCTTCCCTTTGAAGGCTCTCTAGACCCTCTGCAAGCTTGGTGTGGCCGCGTGACCGAGCAATGGCCAGGGGTAAGCGACCCAATGAATCTGGTATTGCCAAAGCACGCCTATCCCATTTATAGAGGACAACTGCCGCTTCCATGTGACCCAATGCACAAGCCCACATCTAGAGGTGAAAGATAGAAGAACTCTATGAGCATCCGAAGCAAATGGGTTACTCTTATAAAGGCTTGATAATGATACTCACCAATGGTGTGCAAGAGAAATGATCCACATTTAAGGGATCGACTTCCAGCTCAAGATCAATGCTGTCTGCATGCTTAGTGCTGTAAAATCAAACATAACAGATCATTTATTATATGTATATTATGAACCTAATGGTAGATTTTGCCATTCTGCAAAGAACATACTCACCGCCACTTGATAAGTGTTTGGATAAGGGTAGTGTAACCCTGGGCAGCTGCCAGATGAAGAAGAGTCATGCCTCGGAAGGTTTTAGAGTGAATCAAATGCTTGGACTTGGCCCAGCAGGCACGGTTCATCATCTTTTCACAAACTACCACCACACGGGTTTCAAACGAGCTCCCAGCCTGAGCTTGTCCCTGGCTCTGACCCTGGACTGGTGAGAACTGCAGCAAAAAAACAAAAACAAGAATTAACAAAATTACCAAATAATGACTTCCCGTAGCGTGCGGTGAAACTGATACCTGCGCCTGTTCAGAGATGCTTCTTCCTCCTTCTCCACTTGTTCCATTTCCTCCACTTTCGGATGGTCCTCCTCCACTCTGCTGCTGCTGACCAGCCATCTCTGCCATCCTTCGCTCCATCTGCTCTAGGCGTTCAAGGATGGACATTCTGAATTGGTTATCTATATAAAACAAAAGAACAAATCTTTTTATTTATACACACATTATGATACCAAAAAAGAGTCAACAATGTTAGTCTGAATTATCCTTAAGAAGTCTAGGGCATTTTGAGTGTTTTTCACTACTTTAGTATATGCTTTAGTATAACAAATTACCGGTTTTTATGACATTGCTTGATAAACAGTTTTTATGACATTCCTTGATATAATTTTTTAGTACAACCACAGCTTTTTCATTACATTACAAAAAATTCCACAACAAACCTGAAATTGTACAAAAAATTCTCAAAAGTGTTCACAAAAGCAAAACAATGACAAAATCACCAAAAGGAAAATATAAGGTCAAAACCAATTTGAAATTTGTATTAAAAATCAGGCAAACTTCTTCTAAACACTTTTTATGTCATTGTACTTTTTGTGATTTGAAAAACACAAGCCAAATCACAGGTCTTGTACATTCAAGGGTTGTACCTTCCTTTCACAACTAGCTGGCACTGATTTGGGGTCTGTAAAATAAAACTGAAGGACGATTGCGCATTTCTAACATTTTAATTACCTTGCAATTTAGGTGTCATAACTCTAAACTAAAAACCTTTTTGAAACCTACACATATTTCAGATTAAAATGAAATAGGTGGGTCGACGATTTATAATTTCCTTACAATTGTATATTTAAAAAAACTGTACCGTTTGGGCTACATCAGAAATTCATACAAGTTAAGCCAATTCTGCCAATGAAAGTCTGTAACATTCTAAAGGAAAAGTCCTATTGTAAAACAACAGCTCTGTTTACATTGATTTGGTAAAGTGTGACCATTTAAAGGATGAAAATGATCCTGAGATACTGCTGATGTTGCCACTCCAGGGAAGTGGGTGTTGTCTACTGCATACGGCAAGAGATGTAGACTTAACTGCTGCACATGATGGCTCTCCTCCTGTGTCTCAATCAAGGATTGTAGGCGGGATCCTATTGTTTGTGACATCACATTGGCTCATAGGTCTTACAATTTGTGATAATAAACAAAAAACCCAAGTGGATTTAGATCACTTAAGTCATAGGGTATTTCTGTTGAACTCTTATTATTTAAAACACATGGCAAAGTGTTTGATTTCCATTTCAGAATTGTAAATATCGATTAGAATCTCCAAGCAATTTTCAGTTTGTAGACTCACACTTGATTATTTGTTGTTCTGCTGTCAGTGCAGGGCATCAAAGACAAAACCTTTAATGCACTTTACTGACAGCAGTGAGCAAACCTAGCTCTGCTCAAGTGAGACATTCTAATTCAAATAATTGTAGGTTTTCTATCACCCTGCAAGCAAAAAGAGCAGTTCTGAGTTGAGTTCCAGTGCAGCTTTGTTCAAATACTACTGCAGTGTTGGTGCAGTGCAGATGATGTCATTTCCACCTGCTGCTGGCTGGCGCTCTCTCTGTCTCTCTCCCTCTCTCTCTTTCTCATCCACTCAGAATGCGGCACACGTTCGCTCATGTAGGCTGGGGGGGGAGGGGAAAGGGGAGGAGGGACCAAATTGCTCTACAACAGGGCTGTGACATAATCAAGGCTTTACTACACCTCCAGCAGCTTGGAGTCGTCCAATCAGACGCCAGCAAAGCCACCAGGCAACAGAATGCCACCCATTATCAAACCTGAAACTGTTGAGGGGCAGCTTTCTAAACTCACACACCCATATTGCCCATAATTATTCATGCACTGGCAAAAATATGTTTAGAGGAGACATGGACAAGTGCAAACATGAGGTAAATTCAAGGTAATTGTTTTGCACATGTTTCAAATGTCTAAAGATGTATCCCGACACATTTCTGCATAGTTTCCAGCATTTATCCACCCTCCACATCTTCTAAACTTTTCTTCTGCTTTTTTATTTTTTTCAAAATGAAAAACAATTGGCTTTCATGCGCTGACATTTTATTAGTTTGAATTAAATTCCGTAAAGTTCATCAAGTTCACTCTATTATGAGGAAATGATAATACATAGTTTATAATATACACTGTCATAGTGAACTATCATTTTAAGACAAGTGGTTTCACTCCGAATCAAACATCCTACGTAATCCATTATAATTTTTAAAACTCTCATTTAAAATAAATACTATCGTTTACATGCATAATCTTACCGCTTTCCAAAGTTCCCCTTCCAAAAATTCCCCAGTTTTGAAGATCATGAACAGAAACTAAACAAACAATCTCCGAAAACTTCCCAGACAGTTCTAATCTGCACTACTTGAGAAGGAAAAGTTACATCAGTCCTCTCTTGGTCTAGGTCTCTCTCTCCGGGTCAAGCAAACCTTGTGCATGTGAGCTGAGAGCTTAAGTAAGAGCATCAAACTCTCCATTTGCTGGATATTTGAGAATCTAATGGAAATATCCGAATGCAGAGAGCCCAAGTCTATTTCTGTGTTTCATCAGAGTTGCATCATGCTCTAGAGAGTGGGGGCTTCTGCACCAAGCGCAACAGGGGCGCAAAATCACTCACTTGTTGAAGACCTGCTGCGGTTTTATTGTTCCCTAGATTGCTAATAAAGAGAGCAGTGGCTTCAGAGTCGTCAGAAATTAAACAAGTGCGACCATGTGGTTAGAAACGAGTACATGGCTTTAAAAGAATGGCTCTCAGTAATTGTTTACCACCATCCTCTTTTAAAAGAATTAACACCTTTCTTCATGGTCAGCTTAGAGTTTAAAAAACAAATTGGTCCGTATAGTTCTGTTGTTTAACGTATGGGTAGAAAGAAAACACATGGTTCCACTATTCAGACAGAAATAGAGAATCAGATTCTCAAAGTAATGCCCTTTTAGAGAGGATTTAGCTGCTAATGTGCAATGATTTCATCTTAAGGCGATGTGTCTCAGATCTGAGAGAGCATCTGGAGAAAATGTTGGATCTGATCCCTCGTGTCCTGATCCCAGAACAGGTGATGGTTAGGTATAAAAGCATTTTTTTCTTATAATGCCATTATTTCTTAGTAAGTTCTTATGTGGTCACAGAGCAGATTATTTTTGCAAATATACAAGAAGCTGATGGTGGCCGTATTCTTAAAACTATTTAACAAGCTCAGATTTTGGTCTCATTGAACATAGACTCAGTCAAAATAACCCTTCCAGCACAAAACACATATCACTGTTTTCGTATAGTGTCCAATTCTTTACTTGGATGGTGGACATATAAGTTGGAAAAAGTTCTCATGGGAAAAGTATCATGCCTGAAATATTTTTTTGGGAGTAGTTCTGACTCTTAAATTCCAAATTTATGTATATTCTATTAGATGTTGTGCATTTTACTATCAATTTGCTGCACCAATATCCTAAATTGTCATATGGTGTTACTTTATATTATCATATAGAGTGAAAATAAATTACTAATGAGTAATCATGACTTCTTTGGTATTGACATTTCCGTGAGAAACTTTGGTTTGTTTTTTGAAATCATCATCCAAAGGAGGGCACTGCTCCTCAAAACTTTCAAAATATTTTCAATAAATTCTCTTAAACCTCATGACAACGGTATGACTTGAGAACCTTATTGATACTAATTTCCTTTTGTTATTTTGCCATTTACACGAATTACCACTAACAAAGCTATTTTTTGTCACAATTGTTAACATCACGCCATATGACTTTTTATGTCTGGATCAAAAATCTAATTTTTGATATTTTAATATACATACAACACCTTTAGTATTTTACGATATCTTGTCAGAGGAACAACACTTAAAATGTTTCAATGAAAAAACTTCTTTTCTGTATGTGGCACAAAAACAATCAGATTTGTGTTATTTGTCAACAACCCACTTTCTTTATTTCAAAAGTCTATTGCGACAAGTGGTTGAAATTCTATGAGTGGTTGAATTTAACATTAGCTTAAATAAAGTAATGCGTGTAGATTGATTGATAACATAAATGGCTTCTACTAATTGAAAGAACCCAATCATACACAGTTGAACAACCGGTTACAGAATGAAAAACATACTATGGCTATTCTCAAGACTCTTGTGATGAAATAGCTGATGCATCTGTGCCAGGTTGGATTCAAAAGTGCCAAAATACACTTAAAATACATACATAATTCTTTTATTCTTATTTCTGCTTTTTAAGCCTTTATTTGAACATATAGAATAGTATTTAAACAGGAAGAGAAGCGAGAGAGAGGGGAGGACACTGACAATGGTTTCAGGATTCAAACCCATGTCGCTATAAGTAAGTTTCTCAGTATGTAACAGTGTCTAAGAGTCTGTAAGAGTCTTCTCGCAACAGATGTATGGGTCAAAGTACTCCAGGTGCAAATAACTCAAAAACGAGGAATCAGTTCTTTCAGGACTGAGGTTTGGGAGATATATCCAATAAAGGGTACAGTTTAGCTTCAAATTTGATGAAACACACCTGGTTCTCTTCACTTATTTGGATAAAAAAAAGAAAATGTCCCTCTATGACCAGGTTACTTAGCCCACATGCCTGAAACTTTCAAAATTCTTGAACAGCCAGTGGCGCCAGCTTTTTTCCCCCAATGATCATTTGAACACAACAGCACTATAGGAAAACTCAGCACACTGAATAAACAAACTGTATTTTGTTCAGATCATCACATTAATGTACATCTAATGAGAGGATATACAAAAAAATGTATATATATTTAATCTCCTTGGAGAGCGAAAAGCGGCTTGTGTGGGCACTCCATTAGCAGACTGAACACCATTCCCAGAAATCCCCAGGAAATCTCATCAAAGCCTGAACTCTAGATGTGGGTTTGATTATCGTGACCTAGTTACTTGCTTCCTAGTGAGGGCAAGAGTGAAAAAAAAAGAAAAAGTGAATTGTCATCAGGTAAGCAATTTAATAGATAAACAAGACCATGGTGATGATAATAATAATAAAAATAACCTCTATGACAAATAGAAGTTGTTCCTTGTCATTACAAGTGATAGGAAACCACCATTTCTCTCTGTTTCTTTGTATAGATCTGCTTTTTATGGTTGTAGGAAACCTCATTTGGTTGCTAGGGAGGGATCAGTGAAATTGTGTTCTTCACACGGCCGCCATTTTCAGAACGAAAGAGAGACTCCCGTGGTACTAAACCCGAAAATAGAGGTAAACAATGGTATTTAAGGCTACAGCACCAGTATAGATAGTATTGTTAAATATATTACTTTATTAGTCAGATAATGACTCTGAGTACTATGCATTCCTACACCATCAAAGTAGGAAATTACAGAACAGTAAGACTTCTTTCATTGGTAAAATGGTGGCCGCGTTAAAAATAATCAAATAATGAGGTTCCACTGAGATTATTAAAAAACCTTAACGCTTTTGTCTCTATGATGATTCGTTTTGAATATACATGACTGAATTTTTTGTTGCAAAGTGGGAATGGCTTTATGGAATTGTGCTAATTAGCAAAAAATGATTGGCTGGCTGTTGATTATTCCTCTCTACAATTACACAAGGTCTTTTACAATGGAAGCCTATGAGTTTCATTATGATTCAGTGGCCATAAAGACATGAATGGGACCCTTTTACCCACTGTAAAGACCAGGGTTCAAATATTTCTGCAGGTTGCATGACGTACTGTCCCAGGCTGATGATCTCTAGAACTGACCTCTACAAAATTTAATTTTTCTTTGATTTTCAATGTGGGTGCTTCTGGCCGTGAAAGTCTGACACTATTAGAAAACATTTTTAGCCCCACATGATGTGAGACTTTTAAAAGTGTAAAAGTATATAATAAAGTATGTGGTACCAGTTAAATCATCCAGATGAATACGAATTACAGGAGAAGATGGTGATATTTATTCATTCATCTTCTAACCCACTTATTCCGTTTCGGAGTCACGGGGGTCTGCGGGTCCCTATCTCAAGAAGCGGGGGTACACCCTGGACAAGTCGCCAGTCCATCGCAGGGCAACATTCACTCACACATTCACACCTAAGGGGAATTTAGATTATTTAATAACCCATCCGCATGTTTTTGGGATTGTGGGGGAAACCCACACGAGCACAGGGAGAACATGCAAACTCCTTCCAGGAAGGTCACAACAAGAATGATTAGGATGGTCATAATCATAAAAGAAAATAAATGAATAAATGTTACATTTAAAATTGATCTAAATAAAAGTGCAACTCCGTCTCTGTTCAGAGTTTGCCAGCTCGAGGCCAGTACATACTCTGCCTTTGCTCCGGTGTGAAATGGTAATCCTGTTACCCCAACAAGGAATAACCAGGCATACAAAATGGAAGGATGTAAATGTCACAAATGGATTTGTTATAGTAGAAATTTTGCCAGATACAGGCCAATAAAAATTATTTTTTTCGCTATTCCTTCCAAGTTGGTTTAAAACGTTGTTGTTGTGAAAAACAGTTTCTGTTAACCCTGAGAAGTCTCTGCACAGATCGGTGCGTGTGCCAATCACAGTGGTTGTTTTTAATTAAATGACACAACCCATCTGTAATTTAGAATTTTAAATATAATGTGTATATTTCAAATAGGTTACTAGTTTTGATATTTTTGGTCCTAAATGAAAATTACAAGGCATTTAAAATGAAAATGTGAGAAAATGCACAATGCTCTTTCAGATTAATTTACAAACCCAAAATCAGTGACATTAGTGCCATCTAGTGGTGAAAAGAGGGGGTAAACCTTGGAAGTACAAGACCTGTGATATGGCTTGTGTTTTACAAAGCTCTGCCACAATAAAAAACACAACGGTACAAAAAGTTCTTGGAACAGAGTATACGGTTTAGGAGACGTTTGCCTTTTTTGATACAAATTATTTGCCCTTGTTTTTCCTTTTTTTGAGGATTTATGAATTTTTATTTTGCCTCAACACTTTTGACTTTTGTTATAAAATAATCGTAAATTTTTGACATTTTGCAGAACAAAAATAACAAAACAATTTTGGGGTGGAATTATTATTTAATCCAATGAAAATAAGTATTTGTAAAAAAAAAGAAGCTGGGTTGTATATAAAAAATGCAGTCAAGCATTACCACAAAAACGGTTTTAAATGTAATTTATTTACATGTAGTAGTAGAAAAAAAATGCTCAAAAAGTCCCTGGAGTCCCATAGAATAAAAGCCAGAAAACAATTGACTTAGGTCTGTTCTGATTTGTTTATAAAAATATAATTCTGAAGTAAAACACATTGAAAGTACTCAACAGGTTGGTATCTGTTGCTCGCTTGATAAGATCTGCAGCTACTACAAAGCAATGTCTCACAAACACACTCCAGTCTAAACAGTGCTAGAAGTAGGGTCAACGCGACGGTCATCTCCCTGTGGTGTGTTTTTCAGCAGAAGGGCAACAGTCAGATAAACTCAGCATCACTGTCGCTCTCTACTGCCTGAGGTGAGAGAGACGCTATTCACCTGACTGACTCTCTTTGTGTTACACTCCACGACACACAGCCAGCTCAACCAGGCTTTAGGTGGAATCTGACCTGACTAGAACATCAAAACTAAAAGCAACGTAATGAAAGAAACTATTTCCTGAAACACATTTTATTCAAAAACAGAACAGTGCTCCCCTCTCAGTAACCATCAAACTTTATTAGTGTGCTCTGATATCTCTAATATGTGGATAGGAATGTGACCCTGCAGTATAGGGACCTGGCCAGAGTGTAGCCCTGCATTAATGGATAAATGGAGGGAGGAATGAATGAAAGAATGGTAAATCTGTTTAGGTTAACAATTCTGAAATCCCATCTAATGTGATCACAAAACTAGAAAACTACCAATAATTAAACTATTACTACTGTAACTTCTCCTGATTAAATTAAAAGTATCAATATTACCAACAGCAAATATTATCAGTATCAATACAACTATACTGTACGAAAAACAAAATTCTAATCACAGCAAGTAGAACTAACTGAAGGGATAGTTACATTCACCATCAAGTGGTTCCAGTGCTTGCATAATTATTCCAAAGATGTTTTCAACTCAAGAACGACAGAAAAGGTTTGAAACGTGTGTATGAAGAGTGAAAGATACCGGCTTATTTTTGGTTTATCTTACAGAGCTACATGAAAAAGCAGCTCACGTCTCCAAACAAAGACACATACGGACACCAGGAGCGCAGGGCATGAAGCAGCTTCCAGTGCTCCTGGCTCGAGTTTATATTCAGAAGAAATACTAACGCATACTGACCCGAATCAGCCCCGCGCTGCCTGCCCGTCATTCGCGCGTGCCCTCCATCCATCCATCCAGCATCAAACTAACCGCAGGAGACGCTTGGCACCGGAACCAACAACAATAGAACAAAGTGGAAGTGTGAAGAGAGTAGAGAGGGAGTGAGAGATAAAGACCCCTCGCCCCCTCTTCTTCACCTCCCCCTGGTCCCTCCCCAACAGAGACGCGTTTTTTGCACAGCAGGTACGCGCTCTACGCATCGAGTTACGCGTGGTCTAGCTCCAAAGTCTGGCTCTCCAAACACTCGCGGGCGTTACAATAGTGAATTCCGCTGATTTTGTGGCGAACCCATTTGCCATCGCGTCTGTTGCTATGCTTCACTCGCATATTTTGACACGTGATTCGGTTTTACAACAGCATCGATCTATTGCGCTCCCGTGTTTGACTGAAAGCGCGCGAATCTGAGGTCGTGTGGTGGTTGGATGTGGACGTGTTGTTCATTTGGGAGTGGCACCGAAACAATGGACCCGCTGTGATGGCACTTATAAAATCCAGCTCGTGGAACGCTGACGCGCGCTCACCATAGGTTTGCGCTAGATCTGTGTCAGCGGGAGTCAGCTCCGCTGTTCGCGTCCCTCTCAGCCTCTGTCCGGAGGTTCAGTACCTGCAGTGCTGCAGATAAACAGTTTTTCTCCTCTCTGCATTATGACAAATCAGGCCGGGCGGCGCGTGCGTGCGTATGTGTGAGTGGGGGGGTTCAGTGGCACGCACGTAACGCGCTGGATTCACGCGAACCCACACACACGGCACGCTGGGAGACCAGATCCGCGATTACACGAACGAAACTAGGAACTTCTGATCGTTCCTGTTCAATTTAAGAACATGTGTTTCTCTGCCTCAGCTTCACATAGATCTGGTCAACAGGTTCTCAAGAGCTGGAGCTTGAACCACTCAAAAAAATCTCAGCATCCCACTGATCATTATTTGCCCAAACAAGTAAAAAAAAATCACTCCAATTACTTTCAATATCTTTCTATAAATATGTTTACTTCAATTGATGTTTAACGTATATATATATAAATAACTTAACACGGGGTCATATTTGTAAAACTATAACTCAAACTGAGAACCTCATGGAAAACTTCAAACAGACACATTTGTGGAGGTCATCTGTCATCTGTGTAAAACATACCAACCACTGTGCAAAAGTAGTTGAAATGTCGAAAAGCCATTGAAAATAAATGGGCAACAGCAGTGACGTCGTTAGCCCTAATTTAGGGGGGCTTCAGCCTCCTAAAATATCCCAAAGCCCCCCCTAAATTTGGGGCGACATTTTATTTATTATTATTATCTTGATATTTAAAATATATTTTAAATAAGTGCATACATGCAGCGAACAGGAGCCAGCAAGAAAGCGAGTTAAACTGAAGTTCGCTTTCGGAAATTATTATCGTTATGATTCCCATCATGCCTCATTAGCATGCGTCAAGCGTGACGTGGTAGGCGGCCGCATAAGCAGCTGGACCAACACAACAGTGTGGAGGCAGCAACAGTAAACAGCAGTGAACACACGGTTTAGCGATTGCACATTGATAGCAGCGATTGTTGCTTTATCTGAACATTTACCTAGGGTAAGAGAAGGAAGAACGATATTGTAGCCTTAATGTTGGAAGCTAAAGCGAACGTCGTCTAAAATGCTAACATCGTGAAAAATCTTTTATTAGCTGTCTAATATCCTGTCGAATCTCTGAAGTACACATAATGTTAGTATCTATACCCAATTACCGCGAGTGAAATGTAGTGTCATTAGTACTAGTTCCCAAAAAGTTCTCCCAAAGGGATTAAAAAAGTAAATTCTATTCTATTCTATTCCATTTTCACCGTATGCAATGTACGAGAAGACCTCCAGGGGCTAAGCCCCCCCTATCTGTCAACCCTAGTGACGTCCCTGGGCAACAGCAACAAATATATCTCCAAGATGAAAAACGAAGGTTTATGACAGACAAATTCCTTGCAACCAAACTTTACCCAAGCAACCAATGTCTCAGCTTTGGTAAATGATAAAGACATGATAGTGACAAAGCAAACAATATATTATGTCACAGACACCCTCCATAGCAAACCAATTTGTCAAATCCTTATTTTAGAGACATAGGGTGTTGGCTTTATTCATTCACATAGGCATTGGGATCTTTTTTATGGTGTCACTAACTCCAACATAACAATCAAAAATTCTAACTTTGTAACCAACTTAAAATTATAGTAAAAAGTGATGATGGAAGCGTAATGTGTTTTGCTATTGTGTTTTGCTATTAGAACACCCAGATATTTATGTATTGAGTTATTCATTGATTTTTAGTAAATATTTGGACTTCAAGCCCTCTCCTGTCTTCTCTGGAATATATTATTATATATTCCCAACACTGCAGTGAAGCATGGGGCTGCACTGTATTAAGGAGAGGATGAACGGGGCAATGTAGTGTAAGATATTGGACAAATACATCCTTCCCTCAGTCAGAGCATTAAAGAAGGGTTGGGTCTTCCAGCATGACAATGACCCAAAGCACACCGCCATGAAAATCATGGAGGGTCTGCAAAAGAAGCATATCAAGATTCTGAAGTGGCATAGCCAATAGAAAATCTATTTAGGGAGCTGAAACTATATGTTGCTCAATGACATCCCTTAAAACTGACAGATCTAGAGAGGATCTGTAGGATGGAGGAGTGGGCCAAAATCCCTCCTGCGGTGTAAACACACCTGGAATTGTTTGACCTAAATTTTTCAAAAAGGCTTTTGCACCAAATATTTTTCACTCAAGTGATCAAAAGTGGATTTGACCCAGTAATTTACAAACAAAAAGTAAAAAAAAAAATACAACGTGATATCGGAATTAAAATTTTTAGATTCTGTCTCTCAAAATGGAAACACATCTTTTCTGAAAATTCTAGACCCCTCCATGATTTCTAAGTAGGAGAATTTGCAAAAATCACAGGGTGAACAAATACGACCTAACTTTATAGTTCCTAGTCATTCTCCTCTGAGCTTCTGAAACCCTTCACCCCTTCAGTAGCTCACAATGTCATGCCTTGCCCAGATCACTCCAATTTCACCCATTTTTTAAAAACATACCAACTAACATTGACACTGAGCTCTTAGCATTTTACACCCTTTTTTAACCTTTTCAGTTTTTACCTATATAATACAACTTTTGGGTTATAAAATAATTTTCTTTTCAAAAATGGGCTTTCATTCACAAATTGCACAACTTGATGTCTTATAAAGTTATTCTAACTGTCATTCAGAGAAAAAAAATGCAAATAAATGTTCATTCATTCATTTTCCAACTCGCTTATTCCCTTTTTAGGGTCACGGGGGTCTGTCGGTGCATATCTCCAGCGCACATCGGGCGAGAGGCGGCGGTTCACCCTGGACAGGTTGCCAGTCCATCGCAGGGCAACCTTCCCTCACACATTCACACCGAAGGGGAATTTAGATTATTCAATTAACCTAATCGCATGTCTTTGGGATTGTGGGGGAAACCAGAGTACCCATAGGAAACCCACGCAAGCACAGGGAGAACGTGCATTTTATTAGCAGTGCTGATGGTATGTGAAGCTCTGACTGCCTACAGAAATTTGCAGTAGAAGGATAAATGAAACTGATTGGCAGAGAATACAAGGTCATTCAAAGAACCCATTTTTCATTCATAAAATTCATAAAAGGTGCATTATTAGTCTATATGTGTACAAAAAATAACATACAATTTCCAAAAGAAGGTTTCACAATACCATCAACTCCCAGTAAGTAATCAAACATTCATTATGCACAAAGAGACTGGAACTCTGAACTTTCTTAGGGTCATCTTTCCAGCATTTAGTAGAAAATATCCAGAAGACAAAAATGAAGTAAACAGTGCAATAACACCATATGATGTAACACAATGTAAGTAAAGAAAACTGATGACAAACCATTGAATACAATACACCACATAGAGATACGTTAATGTATATGTAAGTTTGAATCATTACAAATGCTTCTGTGTGTAAAGCAATCACGGTCTTAATAAAAGCTCTGAGCTGAAATCATCAACGATCTGATAAAAACTACAAAGAACAAACCAAGCCGACAAACAACTCCGGGATCAAGTAAAAATGTGCATAACTTACCATCGAGCGAGAGCCAGTCGTGTTGAGAGGAGGGCAGTGCCGGCACCGCTCTGGCTTTATACTCAAACACCACAGAGTTAGAGATGATGTGACTGCTGGCTGCCACCTGAAGTGTCACCAGACCCGTGTCATGAGCTTAAAGGAAGAGACAAAACATACTTAGTATTTCAACAGAGAAATAAATCAGGTTTATGCTTTTGTCCAGAATGAGCTCATTGCCTCGACTTTTCTGTAAATGCTCCACTGCACCAAATTAATTTTGCAGAAATCCATTGACTTTCATAGCACAGCAGCAGTGAAATGAATGGCTATCAGGATGGATGGAGTAGCTCATTGAACCTCCTGCAACAAATACAGTGGTATGCAAAGGTTTGGGCACCCCCTTTCTCGATTTTCATATAGGAGACAAACACATTGATATTTGAGAAGTGAAAAAAGTTTACATGATTTATGGAAAGTGCAATAAAAAAATTAGGCACCACAATAGAACAAATTAAATCAGCGCAAATTATCAATAACGTTCAGGTCTGGGGCTGAGATGATCATTCCAAAAGTTGCACATTGTTGCAGAATATGCTCACATTAAGTGGAATCCATGCAAATCTCAACTTTAGATTCCCAGTCCCTGAACTGGTCACACAGACCCACAGCAGGATGGAACCACCACCATATTTTACTGTAGGCAGCCAGTGTTTTTCTATAAATGCACACCAAATTCTTGGAATTTTATTTTCATCAGTCCCTACCACCTTATTCCAAAACGAAGCTTGTCAAAATATGCTTTAGCATACGTCAAGCGACACAAGAAAAAGCTTTTTCCGCATCACACGCCCTTGTGTAAAGTAAATACTTAAGCACAGCAAAACCATCTGTGGCAAGATGATGTGGTAGGCCTTTGTAGGTGGTCTGTGGGTTGACTGGGACACCACCCAGCACTTTTTTTTCTTGCTCTGCCACTTTTAAACTCTGCCTCTGGTCTTCCAATTCCTCACAACGTTTCTCACATTTGAAACAGAGAGCCTAAATCTCTGAGACAGCTTTCTGTATCCTTTGTCTAAACCATTATGGTCAACAATCATTGTTTTCAGGTCCTCTGAGAGTTGTTTTGTTTTGAGGCATCCACGTTAGCATCCATTGACCTGTGTATGGAGGTCAATGGAGGTTAGCAAACCAATTTTGAGTTCAATATAATGACAATGGTGCCTAAATTTATGCACATGCCTATTTTGTATAAATTATTTATGCACAATTTCAATATATCATATAATCTTTATTTCACTTCTCAAATATCACTGTGTTTGTATCCTATAAGATATATTTAATTTCTCATCAAAAACAACTAAAGACATATAAAGGAAAATCTTGAAATTTTACCTACATGCTAGCCTGGTTATGATTGAATGATTACAAGAAATATAAACAATATTTTGATCAGATCTATAACTTTTAATTCCTTAAATAATCAGGGAAACCCCTGACTAAAGTTTTCAAATTTGTATTGACAAGTTTATGTTTGAGGTATCCCTTTAAGAGCGAGGCATTCAATTGTTTTCTTCATATATTTATTTGAATACATAAGAGCAGAATTTTAATGAGTTTCACATGACAGCTGTTAGCAAGCAAGCTTTTGTTTGTTCTTAAAGAGCTATTATTGCTCTAAAGAGCCAAACAGCCTACTAGAAATTTGAATAGAGCTCGTCTTTAGAGTCTATCATTCAGTTAAAAAACATAACAATCAAACATATTCAAGTTGAGTAAAAAGGGTTCTATATGGAACCAAATCTAGTTCTTTGGCTCATACTCATTAGGGATTTCTCTTTTGGTATCATATAACCAAGAGGTTGTTACTACAGAACTAACCAGTAACTTTCTAACTCTGCAGTAACTATTGTTATCTACTAGGAAGTTACAACTATTCTATAACTAATGTCAGTGTAACTACTGTAGTAACTACCCTTAACTATCAGTAACTATTGAATGTATACAGAACTCCTAAGTAACTACCGTTAACGAGTCAGCAGCTACTGTTATCGCTAGAATTCTGTGTTGTCACTTTAGAATACTTTTCCAAGTAGTTCAGTAATAACTAAGTGGTAACTCTTCAGTCGATTTATGAGAACATTTGGTAACTCGACTGATTCATGATGCAAAGAGTGGAAAAAGTAAATAATAATTATCTGGTTCTCACGTAACTACTGATTAGTTACCAAATGTTCACATGGAACTACTACAGTAGCTACCATGAAATTAATTACTGAAGAGTTAACTGTAACTTCCTAGAAGGAAAAATAGTTGCTGCAGAGTTAGTAGATAGTTGCAGGTTAGTTTTGTAGTAACTACCTCTTAGTTACGATAACTAAGAAAAAGTATTCTGAAGTGTTACCCATTTATCTTCAGTGGTACTATTTAGAACTAACCATCAACTGTATGAAATAAATAAAGTTTGGCATGATGTATGACCAGCATCTGTTTACCGCACATTTAAAACAGTGCTATAACAGTACCTCAAAAGCCAAAAAGCAAAAAAGTGATATATAGCACCGTCAAATTGGCAAAGAACCACGGAAGAACTGGTGAAAACCAAAAAGAGATTAACAGGTTCTTTAAAGTGAAAAAGTACTATATAGCTCCCCCAAACCAACAAAGAACCTTTTATTTCTAAGAGTGTGTGACTCTAAAATATAACATATGATCTATATCATTTATGGGCTTAGATGTCTGTATTGCTGTGGTCAAAGCACGTGTAATAAAAGAAATAAAGGAAGGCAGAACTGTGATTGATCAGCATTCCATAGTGAATGTAGCGCAGGATTACAAATGTAACATCCGTCGTAAGCTATGCTTTTCCTACATAACTATTTAACAACGGCCAAAAGTTTAACATTGTATTTGGTATTCATCACTTAATGATTGTAATTTACATAGAATTGCTTATTAAGATAGACAAACTCTTTATACATAATACCAGCCAATGAATGTTGTCCTTGTTGGGGGCTGGTGGAATTAGGTAGATGTTAATTGATTTACAGTCTTTTGTTATCTGTTCATGCTTTGAACGGACCACTCCTTTTGTTTCCGGTGTATAGGATACAAAGAAAGAACGTTTTAGTTTGCTGTGTTGAAGGATTTTGGATGACTGCAACTTTGGGCAATAAACTTGTTCTGTTTCCCCAAAATCTCCTGGTCTCTGATTCTGAGTTTTCTACAGTAGCCTCGAAAGAAGTAGCCTTAATTAAACCTGTTTCTTAGAAAAGTTGGTAAGCATTTGGAGTAAAGCTGATTTTTTTCCCTTATGTTAATAAATGCTAATTGAATTAACCAAAACAAGCTATACGTTTATATTTTGTTTAACTGAGACAACTAATGTTTTGAACCTCTGAAGAGTTCTCGGAGAAAAGCTTGAAAAAGACATAATCTGTTGTCTGGAGATCAGTTGGAATTAAACGTATTAGTTGAGTGTTTTGCTCAACTCAGATTTATGCGTATGGCTCTTAATTTGGCAACCTTTCTCGAAACTAGAGTATCTAGACTATTTGTGCTTTTCCACTAGAGGGTATGAATACGATTTTCCACAGAATTTTTTTCTCCTCACTAAAACCCAATGAATGCTTGGAAAATCCATAACCACACTTAAAATGAACAGCACGTAACCCAAATGTTCTGTATCAAGCAGTAGAAAGCACCATTACCAAAATTGTCTTTGTCAATCTCACATTGGTTTGACTGTTCCCCACCCATATTTAAGCCTCCAACACAGCTGTTTCTTTTTAAGATCATGACTGGATTTTACCCTAAGTGTGACATTTATCCTAAGTGTGACATTTATGATCATTAGTACCTATTTTGTATAATTGATCGATGACTTTGGGCAAGTGTAGCCATTAGAATGTATGTTGGTAGTTTATTTGTATATTTCTGAAAGAACATTGCATTGTATCAATGGAGCATGTTTAATATGTTCTTGCTTTTCCTTATGCTCCTGTGCTCTGATACCTGGGCAGTAGCAGCGTAGAACCCCTGGTTGGATGAGCGATGCGGGAACTGTGATCTGATCAAACAGACAGCTGTACTCACTGCTGGCCTCCTGCCATGGCCCTGTGATCAGCACCTTCACCCCTCCCTGAGGAGACACAAACAGGTCATTTTATACATGTTCTACAGCAGGGGTGCTCACACTTTTTCAGCTTGCGAGCTACTTTTAAAATGACCAAGTCAAAGTGATCTACCCGCTACAAAAATGTAAAACATCAATCAACAAACAATTATTTTCAACCTCATTGAGAATTGACAAAACACACATAATAATTAACTATTTACATTTTTTGTAATGACGTGAGTTTAATTTGATGACTTGCACTGAATTGAATCAGCCAGGGATGCATAGTCCGGACAGTAGCTGCTGACAGCCAGCCTCAAGCACACTTCCAAATATTCATCGGTCATTGTGGAATGCTATTTGGACTCGGTCCAGCTCCTTCACTCATTTTGGTGACCATAAACTTAAGCATGGGCTAAAAATGAGACGTAATACGCTGATTAGCTTAGCACTTAGTGTCGTTGATTATGCATGAGCAGTGACGTAAAGGTCAAAATTCAGTTGTCATCTGACTGGTTGCCCTGTACATCGATCAAGTGACGGATGGATGATTGGCTGATATTGTTTCAAATACAGGTCCTTCAAAAAAAAAAATTGCATATTGTGATAAAGTTCATTATTTTGTGTAATGTACTGATAAACATTAGACTTCCATATATTTTAGATTAATTTACACACAACTGAAGCAGTTCAAGCCTTTTATTGTTTTAATATTGATGATTTTGGCATACAGCTCATGAAATCCCAAAATTAGCATATTTCATCTGACCAATAAAAGAAGTGTTTTTAATACAAAAAAGGCAACCTTCAAATAAGTATTTTCAGTTATGCACTCAATACTTGGTCAGGAATCCCTTTGCAGAAATGACTGCTTCAATATGGCGTGGCAGGGAGGCAATCAGCCTGTGGCACTGCATGGAGGCTCAGGATGCTTCGATAGTGACCTTAAGCTCATCCAGAGTGTTGAGTCTTTCTCTTCACACTATCCCACAGATTCTCTATGGGGCTTAGGTCAGGAGAGTTGCCAGGCCAACTGAGCACAGTAATACCATGGGCAGTAAACTATTTACCAGTGGTTTTGGAACTGTGAGCAGGTGCAGAGTAGTTACACAATGAAATCTTCGTTTCCATAAATCTTTTCTGCAGATGGAAGCATGAAGTGCTCCAAATTCTCCTGATAGCTGGCTGCATTGACCGTGCCCTTGATAAAACACAGTGGACCAACACCAGCAGCTGACATGGCACCACAGACCATCAATGACTGTGGGTACTTGACACTGAATTTCAGGTTTTTTGGCATTTCCCTCTCACAGTCTAGATTTCCGAATGAAATGCAAAATTTGAGAAACAGTCCAGAGCTGCTTCTCTGTAGCCCAGGTCAGGCGCTTCTCTGTTTCTGGTTCAAAAGTGGCTTGACCTAGGGAATGTGCCACCTGTAGCCCATTTCCTGCACCCGCCTGTACACAGTGGCTCTGGTTGCTTCTACTCCAGACTCAGTCCACTGCTTCAGCAGGTCTCCCAATGTCTGGAATCGCTCCACAATCTTCCTCAGGGTCTGGTCACCTCTTCTCATTGTGCAGCGTTTTCTGCCACACTTTTTTCTCCCCACTGACTTCCCACTGAGGTGCCTTGATACAGCACTCTGGGAACAGCTATTTGTTCAGAAATTTCTTTCTGTATCTTACCCTCTTGCTTGAGGGTGTCAGTGATGGTCTTCTGGACAACAGTCTTACCCATGATTGTGGTTTTGAGTAATGAACTGAGCTGCAAGTTTTTAAAAGCCTCAGGAATCTTTTACAGGTGTTTAGAGTTAATTCGTTGATTAGGTTAATAACTCGTTTAGAAAACCTTTTCATGAATGAATTTTGGGATTTCATGAGCTGTATGCCAAAATCATCAATATTAAAACAATAAAAGGCTTTAACCACTTCAGTTGTGTGTAAATGATTCTAAAATATATGAAAGTCTAATGTTTATCAGTACAATACATAAAATAATGAACTTTATCACAATATGCAATTTTTTTTAGAAAGACCTGTATATATTACAAACCAGTAAAACACATCTCAATACATGAATTTAAGAGATATTTTAAAAACAAACAAACAAAAAAAACCCTCGAGGTTTGTGAGAGTTGACGTGTTGCTCTGGTGAGGACTGTTCAACCTCTGGCCATATTTGTCCGGCTGCTTCCTTGCCAATGGACACATTAGTGACATGCTAGGCTCAGGTGCCCAGGGCTTTGTGGGACAAATTTATGCATCATTGTTGTAGAAAAGACCTTGAGCTTCACTTTCAATGAAGTTAACAAACTCGGAGAAGACATGGTTGGTTAAGCATTAACGAAAATCATTCGCTGTTTTATTTTTAACTCATTTAACACTGTTTTAACTGTTTAAAATGTTTATAGAGTTGAGGTTTGAGTTGGGGTTGGCTTGTTTTCTAGAGGTACAAGTAAAAAAGATTGAGTCCTTTGATTCATTAAAATGTTCGAAAGAGCAGATTAACTTTTCTCTGCTGCCCTCTGGTGACTACTCTTGAACATATTAGACCTGCTTAATCCTAGCTAGGGTCACTCCAGCTCACGTTGGGAGAAATGCAGGTTTCAAACCATGATAATCTGTTCAAGACAACCATTTTTTTTCTTTAGTTTGCAGAGAACATGTCAATTTGAATCAAGAAGGTCCCAGTTCTAATAAATGCCTTCAAATGCTCTTGGTTCATCTCTTATATGTAGACAAATAAAAAGATTTTTGTGTACATCCAGATTTCTGTGTTCTTATTGAAGCTGTGGTGTGAACAATAAAGTCTAAAGTCTGCTGTAGATGACTTCATTCATGAAAAGAACTGGGTTCTATTTGTGTCCACTAAAATGTGAACACGAAAGGGACTTTTGGGTGGCTTTCGTATCGCAAACATTTCGTAACTCGAACGATTCGTATCTCGAGATACCATTGTATTTAAATTCAAGTTCAAATTATAGTTCCTAAATTCTAAACATTTTCAGTTTAATTTCACCAGAATAGTTAATGGATAAACTTTCCAACAGCCGTTCAGTTTGTATAGTGCGATTGTTATTGTTAACCCACATGGAAACAGCCTATATGAGGATATATGCACATATTTATACATATATATATATATATATATATATATATATATACACACACACACATATATATATATATATTGCATATAGGCAAAATCGAAAAGTCTACACATTTTCTTAACAATAAATTTACTAGATTAGTTCTTTCTTCTATGAAGATTGTGGAAAATGTATAACACAACTATTTTTCCCACATGGAAATAACCTATTTAAACATATATATATATTTTTTATATAGGTTTTCAAAAAATGTGACATATGTAAAATGGGCAGTTTTCCTATATTATATTTACATATCCACTTATATACGCACGTAAAGCACACATATAGGAAAACAGCCAGTTTTATATATGTCACATATATTGAAAACGTATATAAAAACAAATATGTTTAAATAGGTTATTTCCATGTGGGAAAAATATTTGTGTCATACATTTTCCGCAAAAGAATTAATCTTGTGAATTTATTGTAAAGAAAAATGTGTAGACTTTTCAATTTTGCCTATATGTTTATGTTTATTTCCATGTGGGAAAGGGAGGTGGGTGATTTTTCTCTTGAGAAACTTAAGCTGACAACCAATTCAAGCTCGAAATCAAATGCATTCATTGTGTGGAGAGCAATTACATTAAAATAATCTGGCATCACCGACTGAATTTCAGAACACTTCAGAAAAACTTTGAACCTGCAACAGGTCAATGCGCTTCAAGTTTTTTGTTCGCAGGCGTTAATCTACATTAATCCAACCTCATGCTTGAGCCTAGGGTCCTTTGGACGCATGAATCATCTTCAGCTAAAAGCCAAAATTTACACCATTCACAATCCGACATACAATACTACCAAAACACATTTGACCTGTCTTACCAAAGCAACATTCACTTGTCAGGACCCAGGGATATCAGTAAAAGCCATTTTGGTGTATGGGTTGTTTTGGTCAATTTCAATGTATAGAGTGCACCCAGAAATCGCCTAATGTGCTTTAAAGGGGCACTCAAGTGATGAAGGAGGTTTTGTTAAAATATATTTCATATACTTTCATAAAACTGAATATAGGGCTCAAACTATTGAAAACTCACCTCAGGATAGGACCACTCTGGAGAATAGTCAGTCACCACAAACATTCTTCCAGGAGTCTGTAACATTCCAATGTTTCCTTGTGCCACTGCTGCTGACACTGCTTCAGCCACTTGCATGTATGCCAGCTGTCCAGCTTCACTCGTTACTGCCCCAGACTGGGTAGTCTGTGGGCTGCAGTAGGACTGAAGGCAGACGTCTGTAGAGTTATACCCCCTTGCCCCATGAGCTCCTTCATCTGTCCCTTGTTGTGCCGCTGTTCCAGAGGAGACCTGCCCCTCTGTCCCTGAATGGGACATCAGCTGATGACTGTAGAGGGCATTTCCACCAGATACTACTGCCCCACCACTTCCCCCCTCGACAGAAATAAAATCATTGATAAGATCCGAGAACTGATTCCCAAAGGAAACATCAAAATGGTCCAGGTTGATCTCCATCGAGCCTCCTCCATTAGCTGCACTGCTGGACAAGCCCTGGTGGGCCCCAACGTTGGTGAAAAGACCCTGGACCAATCCACCAGCTTGTAGGAGAGGCTGGTGCTGTTGATGGGGACTATTGTTGGTGACATTTCCCTCAGTGTCATTGCACATGTTCCCTGCTTCAACCCTAGTTGCTCCCACAACTCCAACAGTTTCTGCTCTCTGCTGGAGGTAGTGCTCTGTACCTCCAACACCCTCACTTGCGGCTCCTCCTCCAGGGTGCAATTGCTCCCCTGCTTTCATAAGACTATCTGAATCCTTTTCTTGAATTCCTCCTTCTGCTTCTGTAGGCTGATCTAAACCAGCCATGTCATCATGGTGGTGGTCTTGTCCAGGATTTGGGAATCGGGTCTGGTACTGCAGAAGTTGGAGTGTGCCAGCCTGTCCATTCCGATCGGTAGGAGAACCACCATTGCAGTTTGAGGCAGTGTGTTGGCTGGTATGGACCTGGTGATGGTGGGGGAGGTGCCCATTAGTTCCTACTGAGTCTGTTTTGACAGCAGATAATCCTAAGTAGGTATTGGAGTTGTGGGAGTTTTGCGTTGACCCTGGGTTGTTCTGGTGAATTTGGGTTTGGGATTGAGGAGAACCTTGCAAGAAAAAACTGGGGGAGTGACTCTGGTGGGCCAGGTGGGAGCTGGAGATAGCTTGGCTGTAGTTTGCAGCTGACAAAACACTAGAGGCATAGTCTTGCTTGGCATCAATTGCACTAAAGTCCATTTGCTCGAGAGTGGTACTGGGACTGAGTCCACCTCCAGATGGTAGCAAAGAACCAGTAGGAGTCAGAGCCAGTGAGTTTTGACCAGAACCACAGGTGGAAGAACCCGAGATTCCAACAGCACCACTCACCACCTCTCCAACCTGATAACCACCCTCTTTAGCCAGCTGCTGTTCAAACGAAGTGTCCTCTGTCTTGATATTTTTTACCACTGCGGCATTGAAGATGTAGCCATTGTCACTCAGTGGTGGAGAACACCCCATACCTCCATTGCTGCAGCTGCTCCCATTGCTCTCCTCTGTTTTCAGTCCATTTCCTCCATAGGTTTGACCTTGCTTGGGGTTATTGAGGAAGCAATCAGGATCGAAGTTCATATTGGTCTCAGGCAGCTTGATACTCCCAGTTTCCAGGTTACTAGACAGCACCAGTTCTTCAGACACATCCCCCGTGGACAGCATAGCCAGTCCATCTGTGGATGCTGTATCTGTTAACCCGACTCCCACCGGTCCAGCAAAGGTAAACTTGTGACTGTCGCCAGTCACTGCTAACACCAGACTGTTCGTAGCTGTGTCAGGACCCAACAGATGAGCGTTAGGGTCTACTGTTGGGGACATGCTGTAGACAGGATCTCCAGAAACCTCAGACATGAACACACTGGCAGATTGATTGAGACTACTCATTACTGATGCCACATGGCCCATTCCTGCCACCACAGGACTGTCTGCCATGTCAGGGTCAGAGTTTAGGCCACTGCTAATAGATACAGGGGAGCTTTGGGTGGTATCTGGCACTTCTACCTGGTTGGTGGATGACACCTCCATGCTGTTCTGGTGCAATAGCGATGGTTTGGCCACCTTGCCATTTCTTTTCTCTCTGGCACTAGCAACAGAAGCCCCATCACCCCCTGCCCGGCCATTTTTTCCTCCACTGTGGCTGTGCTCTGTCTTTCCCTCAGATACATCATTGTTTTGAACCTCGGAGTGACTGTAAGTGCCTCCAGCACGTGGTTCCACTTTGGGGGAGATGATGCGGTGCTTGGCACTGTTGCATTTGTGATGCAAGCTGCTCCCAGCACCTAACAAGAGAATTAGAAAGGATAATAAATAAAAAAAAGAACCGCAACAATATGATTAATTAACTCACTAATTGTTATTTTTTTTTGATCAAGTTAAGGACCTAAACTTAGACTTAGATCCAAGCTTAAAATCACTTTTAAAAGGCCCTGCGAAATGTAAACAAGACACATTTTGGCTAAGATGCAGCAATGGTTTAAACAGTAACATCTACTGTTCAGAAACTATGATCAATAATTTTGAAAACGTAAAAAGGCAGAACGTAAAAAGGCACATCTTTCTAAGTGTTCTGGTACGGTAAATGTGTTTTCTCTGTACTGGGCGCCCTCTAGCGGATTCTTTGGGTAACATTTGTTATCTCACAGGATGTAGTAAAATCAAAAAGTGTATAGCATGAGATCTCGTTTCAGCTTTACTTAGTCCTTTTTAATTTGCTTTCGTCCTCTTTAAAAGTGGCATCATTTGAATGTATTTTGTTCTAATGTGTTTCAATTATGTTTCTGCTCATATATAGAGACATATAGCGTCATTTGTATTCTTTGTTGAGAGTTACTACTCAAAGCTCTTTGTAACACTGCGTTGATAAGCAAAAAACCATGCGTGTATGTTGAATTTTTGACTGTAATCTACTCACAGGGGTGAGTATGAGTGGATAATCAGTTTGGTTAGTGATAATCCCATGTTTAGAGATGGGGTTGTGGCTTGCTACCTGCATGAGGCCCAGTAACTGTAAGTGGAGTAGTATCCTGCTGCAATGCTGGAGTGAGACCTCATTAGGCATGGCGCAGTTAGGCACCTCACATTAAACAGCGCCAATCCTTAAAGATATAACTCTAACCCCAAACCTCAACTCTAACCATTGATATGAATTAATTCAATATTTAGTTGGAAGGTGCTGTTTGACAAAGGTTGGTGTCTATCTGTGCGGTGCCAAACTGTGTAGCACTTAACTAGGCACCACTCTGGCTTTGCCGCTGGATAATATTGGGACCATGAGGCATAAAATAAAAGAATAATAGCATTTCTGTTTAATTTATTTCTTTTATCTAAAAGGTTCTGTTTTCCCATGTAAAAACATTTTTTTGTCACATCTAGACGTACATGTTAGTCATAATGTCATAAGGTGCTTTACTTAAAAATCTAGGTGAACTGCTGAAAATGAACAAAACACAGGTGTATACACCATAATG
Source organism: Danionella cerebrum (assembly GCA_007224835.1). Classification (NCBI taxonomy): domain Eukaryota; kingdom Metazoa; phylum Chordata; class Actinopteri; order Cypriniformes; family Danionidae; genus Danionella; species Danionella cerebrum. The sequence continues at coordinate 342,703 of SRMA01026113.1, read as the reverse complement.
ACCAGTCCATGATCAATATGGCTTTAAAATGGCTTTGGTCAGCAACTCCATCAGGGGTGGAAGGTGGGCTGTGAGATCTAAATATGCCCTTCCCTACCTATGACAACAACTGGGCACCCAGTTTCTCTTACTGCCCTTAATGAGTTTGCGTATATACACGATATCCTGTGGAGTCTTATAATTTCCTATAGTTTCGAAATGAATGTAAATAAAAACTTATTGCAACGTTTAGATGAGTTACTCTAGTAATTAATTACATTTTTTAAAAAGTTTGATTTGAGGATAGAAAAGAGAGACGGCTCTCTTTTGTATCTAAACAGTGTGAGAGAATTTTTTTATCATTACATTTAACCTTACTGCTATATAATGTTAGCCTGTTTTGCTAAAAACATGGCGTGCTAACATGTCACTAAAATGTCTTACCACAGAATCTTTGTCTGCTCTTCAATGTAAATAAATGCCATTTTTTCTGTGTCCCTTATAACCAAATATTTAGACTATGATTTTTCACAACAGCCGTTTCCCTTACCCAGGTTTCCAGTGCAGAGGCAGTTGTGAGTACGGGGAGGTGGTTTGGTCTGGTGGCTGTCCAGAATCTGCTGCACGAGCTGCTCTGCTGAGAAGCCAGTGCTGCTATTCCCATTGCTGCAAGTCCACTTGATTCCATGAACTGCCGGGAGAGAGGACACAGAGACGTCAAGCAGACAGCCAGACAGCCACACAGACCAGCACCTCTCCAGAACTTCCTTACTGACCCTGCAGGAGAGAGATTAACCAACTAACCCCTATATTTCTGACCATAAAGGAGACAGAGATGCAATAGAAGTGGATGAGGGAGTATACTATCGAAGGGAATGCATAACTGACCCCTAAACTACACAAACATCAGGAGAGAGGAGAGAAGGCCCAACTGGCACTACTAGCTGTTTTTTATCCACCTTTTTAACATGCATTTTGGAATATTGCTTAAAGACACCTTGAATGGAAATGCCAAGATGCGCATATTAAAAAATTATGTGCACAACTGAGTATAGGACAAAATTTTTACCCGATAAGACAAATTGTGCATGAACTATGGGAGTTTACCGAATAAAGCCCAATGTGTGATAGTGCGGCATTAATGGAATAATCAACGGACTGATTTCTTTTTAAAACATCTGAAATTTTCATTTCAAAATTCAAAATTTCTTACCCGAATGATTGTCAAGGTCTGTTTGGCTGGGTTCCCATAGAGCCATGTCCCAAGTAGGATGACATGACCGTGTTTATTGCGTTTATAGTTTCCATGTTCTAAGACAGAAGTTGTCTCCTAACGCAGCAACTTCCTTTTTTCTTATGATTTCTGGTGCCAGATTTTGTTCTTTTGGACTCGTTGGATGGAAACCGTGCTTTATTCTCAAACATTTTCTGCTGTATTCCAGGTTTACGCATACATTTAATTTGCATCTTTGGATGGTAACATGGCTACTGATACCACAGGAGAAACTTTGCCAATGAACGTTTAGACTTGTTAAAATACTTGCAAACAATCAAGAGTTGCCATCTGTAACCACAGTAAATGAAAACTCGAGAGTTTCAGTGGCAAGTGACTTAATTTATTTTGAGCTTTACTTTGATGCTAATGAAGCTGTGGTTTTGAAAAATGAAATTTCCACTCTCAAGTTAATTTATTAATGGCTGGTTGGGCTTTAATAAAGTTTTAATTAAGTTGAGCTACAAATAAAAACAAACGTGTAGCCAAACAACAGTAAGGAGCTCATGATTTAGAGAGGTAGTGAGGGGTGAGGCCAAGTGTGTCTTAAATGACTGCTGGAGTGAAGCTAAACTGCAGCGATTGTCCCCACATAGCTGACTGCAAAATGATTTCCGCCCAATACAAGTATATGGGAAAAAGTTTAAACTTTTATTTACACGGTTTTAATGAATTTCAAAAGTGAACAGAGTTTAATATATATTTTCTTTATATTTTAAGATTATTTTCATTGTGGCTAACGATTCAATTTTGCCCTAAAAATCTAGGCGGGACCATTTGATTGACAGCTATGATTGACAGCTACACAGTGCTCACTAACCACCAGCTCGTTGTGATAAAAATCATTTGCGCTTCCAACGATCAAATTCAGAGAATTATTTTTAATAGAAATAAAACTGTATATAACAGTTGGACGTGAGAGGCATGTCTGAGCCAAACTCAAGGCGGAGCTCTGAAACCATGATGTGTCCATCGTTATCCGGAAGTCTCATGTGTCCACCCTCTTTTTCAGGTTAGTACAGCAGTTTCTTCATTTTAGCCCACAGGCGGTTTCGCAAATGTTTTTATTTTTACACTGTAAACATTGGATGAAAACCTTTTTGAGCAAATAACTGCTCAAAGCAGTTCCATAGACATTTACTAACTTGAAGAACAATTAATTTACTATAGAAATTAGAATAATTAATTTTTTGTCCGTCTAGCAAGAATTTCTACTTCAATCCTATAGCTGCGGTTTCATTTCAGATCAAAACGGCAAAAATTGGGTTCGTCATTAAAATAGTACAACAGGGACATCTGCCGGACAATATTAAGTACTGCAGCTAGACGATCTGATGGTGTCAAGACGAAGACAGAACCTCGTTCAAACACGCCCAAAACAAACTTTAAAATATAGGTCTTATTTTTTTTGAGTGTGGTCTTAAATATGTTTTTTGTTGTGTGTGTGTGCGTGTGTGTGTGTGTGCGCGTGTGTGTGTGTGTGATTGATGTATGTGTCTTTTAAATATTTTATCATGTTATTTTATTCTGGTTCTGGTTTATTAATTAAGCCCGGGATAGCAACTTTTTTTTGCTTCTTCTATAGATAACGACACGCAGCATAAACTTTTTAAACCTTGCGTGGTTGGTTTGCTTCTGGTTCTACTTTGAGAGTTATTTTTAACCAGCCTATCGACTCACTCACACCAACCTGAATGCCCTTTTCCTGCCCCAGTACACAAATGGGTCACATCAGGACCAGATATTCTCCAAACAGCTTGAGACATACAAAATACATGAGCAGTGCTGAAAGAATCAGCCAGCAATGAGGAAACGCCTCCAGATTGAGGTGAGACTGCCTGTGATGCTGATAAGTGACCAACAGAGGGCACTGCTGCACTGTCACAGGAGATTGTGGTCCAGAGAATACACTTTCACTGATGAGAAAGAGATGATCTGATGATCTTCTACTCTTTCACTGCCTCTTCCTCTTTTTACTGATGCAAGTATTTAAGCGAATGGGAAAAAAACAAACAGTTTGAGTGCATCTAATGCACAGAGACCAGTTGTGGGTCTAGTGAATCCATTGGTCAATTAAATTAGTTTAACCCTTAAAAGTCTGGGACCTTTTGTAGTGTTTTGGTGTTTTTTTTAATACCTTAGAACTCTAAAACAGATTTTTCTGACAATGTTTGATATGATTTTTAAGGCAAATATTCTCTTAGCCTTATACACTGTTTCTACAACTTTTTGTTCCATTCTTTTTTTGTGCCAGAACTTTGAAAAACACGTGCCATCTCACAGGTCTTGTACTTCCAAGGATTATGCCTTCTGTTCACCACTAGATGGCTCTGATTTGGTGTCTGTAAAATGAATTTTTTTTCAACATTTAAGTTTGAATTACGTCGCAAATAACGTCTCATAATGTTCATTAAAAAAAAAATCAAAGCTAAGCTAAGAAGCAGCTTTTTGAATTCAAAATTAAACAATCTGGTGTGATTGGGACACGCAAAGAGGCGTCTAAGGGTTAAAAACTGTAATTTCTTGATTTGTACCCTGTACAGAAACACATTTTTTGGTGGTATTTCATTGAACATTTCATGCATACATTCTTTAAACTCTACCCATCATATAGGAGTTCTCTTAGTCTAAATGTAAAAGATATTCAATAAATATGATATTTGAGAAAAGAAAACATCTAGTTTTGTATTAAATTCAATAAACCCTGTTGCTTCAATAAGTCCTCATAAAATCACTTATTAAATAATTGCAGTTTTGGATAAAGAACCGAAATCAATCCTCTCTCGGAATAATTTCTTTGTTCATTCCCGGTGTGTTTGTAGTTTGTGCACTCACACATGGGTTTGAGCTGCCCGATCAGCTCCTCCTTGCTCCACTTGGCCCATTCTTTCTTATCAGTGTTGATGGAGCAGAGGATGGGTCCACATGGCTTCCCACAATCCTCGATGGCAGGCACATTCAGGTAGTGCACAAGCACAATATCAGGGTTCTGAGGAGAGAGAGAGAAGACCATGAGACGAAAGGCCAAAGGTAATGAGGGAAGAAAGGTGGAGATCAACAGGACAGTGTTCCGGAAACAGGAAAGCTTGGAATCATGTTTTAAAGAAAACTTTGGATGAAACGACACAAAACTGGCTTCAAAAATGGTTCATGACCGATCAATTTGAAGCCGGAGACCGTACAGTGAGTCCCATAATCTGAACTAAAACAAGCTTAAAATAACTCCTTTTGTTTTTCTATCAGCTTTCATGTGGCGAAGTTAGTTTAAGCTCAAAGAAATACAGTTTTAACATCTACCCCTCGTTTGTGTGTCTCTGGACCCATTAGCATTTTAATATCGCAGCATGAGCCCCCATACGGGAGCGGGGAGCGAACCTATTCAGGGAAGCAGATTTCAACGTGTTTGCACAATTCCTTTAGTAGATTTGAGGGGGACTTTGATTTCATCACAGTCTCAAACAGGAAAGAAATTGGATTGCATTATTTGTTTGCCTTCTCAAGGCAAGATTCGTTTAGAGTAAAAATGTTCTACATAAGCACACACAGCAGCCATCAATGTTTCATGAGCTAGAGCATTCTGCAGAAGGAGAAGCTGCATCACAAGAGTGTTGCGTGGACTATGAGCTGCATTAACTATTTGAAAAATAAGCAAGCTGCAGATTACCCAGGACTTCATTTCCCAAGTCCCTCTGGCCTGAAGATACAATGTATACCTTTTTTTTCAATTAAATATTTGAAATGTTGTTAAAGAACCCAAGCATTTGTGCACTTGCAGTATGTGAAAGGTCCCGGGCGATTTGCAAACCCAGACGTCCTTGCAGCAATCAGGGTTAAGTGCATCACAAGTCACATGACCTGTGACGTGTAATGCACTTAACCCTGAAGATTAACAATTTTTCTTCTTTCTTCTTTTCATTGTTTTTATTATTATTATAAACATCTACCTCTCGTGACTAAATAGGAAACAGTGCACCTCTTAAATTAACTTTGTAGATTAAAGGAGCTGCAGGAGTTTACCACCAGTTACTCACCTCTCTGCTCTTGCGTCTAACTCACATGAGTTGTCTAGTTTTGTTGTTAGCTCTGGATTTCCTCAACTTGTCTTGATTAATATTAGTTTGTGGCACCTTGCTTTTTCTGGAACCTAGAAACTTTAACTAATGCTAAGCTTACTCAGTTTATAATGAGACGAGCCATTTCAGATGTTATTGTAGCATTTTATTTGGTGTCCAGTCCACCGTCAAGTAGGTGCAGTAGGTCTTATCATGAAATTTAATGAAGGTAATAATCCAGTCTCTAGACCAAAGGATCTAGTCAAGTAAAGACATTTGTGTGAATATATTAAAACTTTTGAGGAAAATAAGTTGAAAACGTTTACTAAATTCATAAAACCAACATAATTTTTTATGTATTATATTCTTCCTTGAATGAAACTTGCTAGCATAAAGTGAATCTATTGCACTTTCTTGGTGCAGGTGCCTATAGAATCATAAGAGCTTTTCTTTCAAAACACCATAAGTCCAATTTGATGAATTTGAGAAAAATGCGTTTGAGGAAAGTGGTTTGAGGAAAGTGGTTTGAGGAAAATGTAAATCTTCTGTTCCAAACTTTCATAAAAGCCTCTCAATGTCATGCAAAAAACTAAATATGTAAATCTAGATTTTACTATTTAAAGATTTATAAAAAAAGACTGGGGGAGCACAGTGGCACAGTGGGTAGCACTGTGACCTTCCAGTAAGGTTCGAGGTTCGCCGGTTGCCCTGCGATGGACTGGCGACCTGTCCAGGGTGTACCCCTGCCTCTCGCCCAATGTGTGCTGGAGAAAGGCACCGGCAGACCCCTGTGACCCCAAAAGGGAATAAACAGGTTGGAAAATTAATGAATAAAAAACTTTTTCTCCCCAAAACGTGATTAACACCATGATCCTATTTTTTCAAAGCGCTAAAAATCCATATAATCAATATAATTTTTTTTAAATTTAAAGCCTTCACGTTCTCTCTGATCTCGGCTGTGTCTCTGTCTCAATACTCTCTGGTCTTCGTCTCGGCCAAGGTGGTCTTGACTACAGGACTGCTATCCCCTAAAGCTGGAGACTCCCTCTGAAATGTAGCTCCCACCTGAATTAATGATAGTGTAGCCCATGCTATAAAATTCTAGAATTTAAAGAAACTGCATTATAAGCTAGAATGGTCATTTGAATATTTAAGAAAATATGAATAATAAGAGTCTGCTAAAAGCCTGAAAGCTTCCTTCATGTGTATTTCCCATCTGTGTGTGGAACCAATCAGATAAATTGTTAGAGCTGTAGCCAATCAGTAGCTGCTCTTTTGCCTTCAGAGATAAAAGTCTATAGGAGTGTGCCAATGAAAAACATCAGATTGTTTTTTTTTTATGCAAGGAGAACGACCAAAGAAAGCTGTCTCTTTTTATGACATGAGCAGGATGAAAAAGTCTTTCGATGGTGCTCATTCCACGTTTTCATAGCCACTTTGTACATGAAACAGGAAAGAAGAAGAAGAGCAGGAGGAAGAAGACGACGACTGAGAAGAACACATCGAAAAAATCATGGATGTCGAGTGGTTTATACTTTTGGTGGCTGATCACAAGGAGCTGCTGAACAAATGGCATAAAGATTACAAAAATGTGGAGAAAAGAAAATTTGTGGTGTGGGATTGCAAATTGGATTTTGGAGTTGATGGTCAATTTTACCAAATCTAATTTAAACCTGCAGTTGTTTGTTTAGGCAGTGAGAGCTATGAAGATTAACAATGTTTTATTTGTGTTTTTGTAGCATCAGTGGATTAACAAAAACACAGAGGTTTGCGCAAACATTCTCGCAAGTTGTGTAGCACCCCATGTATCATGGAGTGCATCTATTGCACTGCAAATGCCATCTTCTGGCAGGGAGCGCAATTGCATCAATACTTCTTAGAATCCATCCAAATTTTCGTGCAAATCTCAATTTGGATTAGTGTGTAGAGGCCTTTACTCTGAATTATAGGCTGTAATCGTCATCGCCTCATTTGAAGCTGAAAGTCTAGAGTACCTGGAGGAGCCTCAAAACAGCAATCTAGTTTGGTGTTAAGTTTTTATAAACAACATTATGGGATGGAAAGCAAAGGTTTTGTTCATGTCTTCTTTATTGATGCTACAGTCATTGAACAGTGGACCATCAAGGTCATGTGAGACATCGTCGGTCTAAACTGTGACGAGTATATAAGCATTTTGCTTCAACGCAGAGTAAACGTTTGTTTCTTGCCAGCCTCAAAAGGTAAAGATGTAACATGAAAATCCATTATGTTAAGAGCATACTATTGTAACAGCGTGAGTTAAGGTATTTATATGTACTGTAAAACAATAATCTCTAGTAGGCAAAGAGTTACCTTTGACACCATAAATGGGCAGTTCATGCAAGAAAACCCTCAAATATGACAGAATTGAAAAAATTCTACAAAGAAAAGTGGGTCAAAAACCTCCCGGGCGGTGTGACAGACCCCAATTATTACAAATGTTTGATTACAGTTATTGCGGCCAAACTCGCTATTAGATTCAGGGGGCAATATCTTTTTCACATAGGGCTTGGAAATGGCCAAACCTGATCAGTTCAAATAGCTTTTTCAGTGTGTACCATGCAGAGGATTATTAAGGACGTTTATTTATACACAGAGACCTGCATGAATACAGATGAACACATGCCACACTTGCCGACATAGAGCGTTAGTGACAGGCAGCTGCCGCAGGGAATACACACGTCTCAAAGCAAACAGAGATGTGTGAGAGAGTCCAGAAGATCGACTGCCGCCTAATAGCAGATTAATTGAGGACATCAATACAGCATTAATCATTCAAACTCACATGCTTATTCAAACAGCAAGAGTAGGAGAGAGAGTTAACTTGGAAGAAGTACTTTAACTACTCTTAATTTCTATTTCAGTAATAACAATATATAAACAAAAGTAACCAGCTTTTAAAATAACTTATGAAATAAAAGATAATAATACAACTAAGGATTTTCATTTCTGGGCAACACAGAGAAGACGGATGATTGCCGGGCTGTAAGAAACAAGAACAAATCATCCCCAAACACACATCTGTCTTTGTTCGTGAGGTCAAGAAGAATGAAACAGCGAGGAAACAAACATCAATCCCTGGGTATGTTTGTGTGGTCAGTGAATGTCTATTTGTGACTGTCTCCAGTCCAGCATTTGCGCGTCCATCAATGAAGTTTGGAGGCCAGCGGAAAATAGATCCTTATGGAAAGCTCTGTTGTTACTCTTAACTCACAGAGAGAATCGACACAAATCATTTTTAATTATTTTAAAATGCTGTATAATTTCAATCAATGCAATAACTGCAGACACACTAGGCCACTTTATTCAGTGGAGACGGACGCTTCTTCCAGTGCTTGGGGTCTGGTGTTATTGCAAGAATTTATACATAATTTAAAGTTAATTCAAATTAAAATGTGAGAAAAAGTGCAATGATCTCTTAGTTTTTGATTTACAGACCCCAAATCTGTGCCATCAGTGCCATTGTGATAGAAAATTGTAAACATTGCATATGATGTATAATAATGTTATTCAGTTCCGTAAAAAAAAAATGATGTGCTGGTTTGTCTCTGTGACTCATGGAATGACGTGCTTCCTGTGGAAAGACTCCATAGAGGCAGTCTCCCCTGACCTAGGGGCTCTCTCTTTTCTGGACCAAGTAACGTAACAGGACGGAAAGCTGCTCTGATGCCCCTCTGAGCCAGAGGTGACTGAAATGCTTTTCTGTTTATCCTAATGCATCAATAAACCTGTTTCCTTTCTGTTCATACAATACCGTCTCTTGAGTCTTAAATATTAACAGGATAATGTATTAATTCGGTAACACCATCTAATGGTGAAAATAAGGGATAACCTTTAGAAGTACAAGACCTGAGATTTGGCTAGCGTTTTTCAATGTTCTGCCACAAAAAACACAATGGCACATAAAATGCTTGGGACGTGTATAAGTTTAAGGATAGGTTTGTCTGTTTTTTGATACAATTTTTTACATTGGTTTGACCTTGTCTTTGTTTTTTGGGGGGGATTTATTTATTTATTTTTATTTCGTGTCAATACTTTTTATTTTTGTTATAAAACATAAAAACTGTTCTTTCTCAATTTCTGCAGTTAAAAAAGACAATTTAATTGAACTGTTTTGGAATTATTGTGTAATGTAATGAAAAATTATTAGAAAAAAAAACCCCAACACAATAATAATAAAGCTGGAGTTGTACAAAAAATTATTTCAAGCGGTGTCACAAAAAAGAGTTTTAAAGATAATTTATTAGAGCAACTTGTGATTCAAAAAAGGTCCTGGACGTATGGGGATTGGGTAAATCCTGGATGGCAGTCACCACAAATAAATCAAACGTATGGACATTTTGCCGTCAAATTTTTGAGAAGTTTTACTAAATACTCACTGGAGAATGTGCCGAGGCTTGGCATTAAACTTTTGAAGAGTTTAATATTGTTTTTGCTACACCAAAATCCTGCCCTACTTAAAACAGCGAAAAGCATGAAGATGCACAAAAGTGAAAGAGCAATGAAGGGAAACAGTTCTGTTCTGGAGCTGAGGGAAAGCTTAAGAAATGAAACACTTACCAGCCTGAAAAGAGAGGCTGGGGTGCATGACAGCCCTTTAATTGCTTCATTAAAGTAATTAATTTGCTCTCTTTTCAATTAGCAGCTGGGCCTTTGTGCTGTTTTTCAGCTGTTGTTTTAACCCCCCCCCACCTCATTCTTCTGTTTCATTTCATTTTCTCTCTCACACTTTATCTCTTTCCCTCTGGTCTTTTGCGAGCAGTCTTTTATTTTAAAATGGCTTGAAAAAGGTTCTCCCTGCTTAGCCCAGCCATTGATATCACTACACTGGACATCTTTGTTTGAGTCTTTTTCTAAAACATTTGAAAGATTCAACAAAATGAATCTCTACGAGTCACCTGTAAGTGTATGCCACCTGAATCAAGAGACATGATTCAACACGAGGAACTTCCTTTAAAAAGATTTGCTATTGAGTCAGAAAGTGGGACACGTTAGAGCATTAGATTGGCTTTGTTTTTATAACAAAGCCAGATCCAGATGTTTTGGAAGCAGGGATCTACTCATTATGTAGAGCATCTGCAAAAATTTGCATACGTCCGCAGTTAACAGGATGAATCATCAAGAATTTGGCCCATTTCTCCAAAAGGGGAAATCTCGTTTCAAGGCAAAGGTTAACTTTTGATGGAACGAAACATAAATATCTCTTTAATACTAATAGACCAAAAAAAAAAACAAAAAAACAAAACAACAACAGCATCATTAAAGGGAAACATTTTTAAAGCGTTGGGTACCCTGTTGCAAGGCCAATAGTGAGATATGCTTCATGCTGTTTCTTGGCTTCAGCTCAGTGGAAATATATCACAGAGGCTTGTAACACATCACTTTTGTTCATCACAGGTGTATTGCTGATTTTTGTAAGAAAATTCAAGTAGAAATACAACAAACCATTTTTTTTGCTTAAATTGCTTTATCTTTAACATAGCATTTGTTGGCATTTCCTTTGCAAAGCGTCAAAAGTCGTCCAAAGCCACATCATCTAATCATCTGATCACATGGTGTTATTTACTCAAATCATCATCTAGACTATTGCTGTGCTACAGCTTAGAATTAGAACTGGCCCATTGAAAAAAGATTAATGAGTTTATTTACTTTTATTGTGTACATCGAATACACACATAAAATGAACGTGGTTTTAGATTAAATTAACAAGCATGATTAAATCAGGCAGCACAGTGGCGCAGTGGGTAGCACTGTGGCCTTCCAGGTAGAAGGTTGTCGGTTCGAGGCTCGCCGGTGACCTTCCTGGAAGGAGTTTGCATGTTCTCCCTGTGCTTGCGTGGGTTTCCTCCGGGTGCTCCGGTTTCCCCCGGATAGGTTAATTGAATAAGCTAAATTCCCCTTAGGGTGTGAATGTGTGTGAATGTTGCCCTGTGATGGACTGGCGAACTGTCCAGGGTGTACCCCTGCCTCTCGCCCAATGTGTGCCGGAGATAGGCACCGGCAGACCCCCGTGACCCCGAAAGGGAATAAGCGGGAATGAAAATGAATGAAAAATGAATGATTAAATCATGCAAGATTTACTCAATTTTGCAAATCAGCATAAAAATAAAACATTTTTTTTAGTAAAGCTCTTTCGGGGCATCAACATTCTAAATTAAATTATTCAAAAGTAAATTAAATTTAAGTGAAAAACATACAAAGTAGACCCATTTTTTTCGAAACAAACAAGACACTTTATAGACGTCTCTCTGCGGTTCAGCATTTGATTGTGTTGCAAGTCAAGAGTAACCTTTTAATTTTTGCAATGGAAAGGATCAAGAACCAAAACGAAGTATTCGAAGTTTTGACATTTGTGTGCACGAGCAAAAAAATACCCTTAATAGTTAATAACTCAATTTTTTCTTTGTTTTAAAAACAGCTTTAATTGGAGCCAGCTAGCGTTAGATAAAGAAACTGAATGGTAAAGTTTTACCAGGGTGCTTTCACATCTGATTTGTTTGGTTTGATTCATTTGAACTAGGATTTGTTTGGGCAAGTGAGAAAGCAACTACCAAAATAAAGGCAGTCCGAAACCTGTTCGATGAGGTGGTCTTGGTACGTATCCAAATGATCTGTAGAGTGGTTTGTTTGTGTTGAGAACATAATGGAACTACGATCCAAACTAATTACAAAGACGACAAAAACATGCTTTTTAATGAATACTGTACTGGCTTTGTCGCCATGTTTTTGTTTACAAAGCAGTGTTTATCATGGCAGCTTGTCATCAAACTTGGAGTAGTTTGTAATCCGAGCATCATTTGCAGTGCGCATCATAAGCGATTAACACTGATGATCTAGGAAAAGATGCCAAGGATCAAAATCAAGCAGCAAAGTCTGTCCATTTTGAAATTATTGTCCCAGTCGAGAAAACAATATAATGATGTATGTGACCAATCAGTCGCCCAAATGATGTCACCATGGCGATCAGTGTGGTGTGAATGAGAACTAAATTTACAAATGATTCCAACAATGTGTTAGTTGTTGTTCTATTGGTCTGGACCAAACTAAACAAACTAGACGTGTGAAAGTGATGAAGCCCCACCCCCACATTGACTATCCCCAGCTTCATGTTTATGTACATGTTCCCATGTAAACTAAGGAAGGATGGTATCATACTCTTTCAGATTTAAGAAAGAGTGGATTTATTTTCAAACAAAGTTTGTTTTCAATGATTTGCTCGTTAGCTGAAGAACCAAGCAATATACTATAGTAATGCTTTATTTCTACCACAGATTATTTTACAGATAAGTTCCTCCTGGAGAGGATTGTCGTGGGGGAACTCACACAGCTCACTTCTGTAAGTTTCATTTCCTTGTTCTCAATAACGTTGCTCTGTAGCTTTTTGACCATGCTAAACATGCTAATCACTGAGCAGTGCACTGTTTTTCAATATCTTCAGAGAATTAAAAAAATGCAAGATAATATAGTTTTGTTTTATTGTAAAGTATGCATTATATTGGTATGAGTAAAACACATCTTGACCCTGATACACGTGTGATTAAAAATGTCATTGTTTTTAATCCTTAAAGCTTTTTCTATGTTCTTCTTCACTTTTATTTTACAGCCACAGCAAATAAAAGTTACAGTATTTATCTCACGATCTGATCCCAGGGGCTTTCAAGTTTGTGAAACTTTAAGTGACGAATGTGACAAAGGCACAAAGACTGACCTTGACAGCTGTGATTGACAGCCCTGGACAGTCTGTGGAAGAGTGTGTGTAGGTGTCTGTGTGTGTGTGTGTGTGTGTGTGTGTGTGCGTGCTCAATCACTGCTGTGTAACCTTGTGATTCAGAAGGCTCTGCTGGAGAGTAAATCAGAGAGAGAGAGAGACCAGCGCCCTTCTCTAAATTGTCCCGTTCTTCCATTACACATGTAAAGATCCAATGATAGCTGATAATGCTACTGACATCTTTAATCATCATCTATCAAATCGACTAAAGGACAGTTTATGTCTGCTTTTATAATTGAAAATGGTTTTCTAAGAAAACGTTCAATGAATGCTGAGCAGAGGACGTAGGTTTCTTCCAATGTTTCCATGATGAACACGATATATGAGTCATTCAAATTCAGTGTATATTATTTGATGTTGTAATTCAGCATGGCCTAAAATAAATAAGTGTAAAATCTCAAAATAAAACATTTTAAAGATACTTTCTACACATGAGAAAATCAATGTTTCAGGAGAAACATTTTTTGGAAAGTTTCTGTTGTCACTGAGATTTCAAAAGAGTAAACACAGGTGTTTGTCAATTAATGTCTTTACCAAATCGCTAATTATAAATGGAAGAAATGCTTTTATGATATCATTCGTATTTGCTGAAAAATGGCAAAGAAATCGGAATATGTGCCAGGGTGTGTAAACTGCATATCCATTTAATGAACTACTGAAAAATGTTGTACATATAATAAAAAAAATATATAATGGAATCCATATCACGTCTTTAACATATTACACATAAATATAAAAACATTTAACATTGTATTGATTTTGAAAGAAGCAGTTAAAGACTGTAAAACAATCTAAATGTTGAGAAAACATGTTGTATTACTCATTAAAAATAAACCAACTACACTCAGTTTTAACTTGAGTCCTTAACAGCTTTTTTTTTTTTTACTTTGCTGTATTCTTTGACCACTGTTAACTGGGATCGTACAACTTTTAAAGTGAAATGTTAAAGATGTTTTCAAAATTAATGGTTTCAGTAGCATTTTAATTGAATCTTTCGCATGATTTGTTCAATTCCCTGATTGGCCAGCAATTCTGAATATTCATGTAATCTCAAGTAGAAGTTATCTGATGAGAGACAAGAGGATGACCAGCATACAAATCAACCGGCATCCTTCCAACTGGAAAGCCACAACGCTACCCACTGCGCCACCGTGCCGCCCTTATACAATACAAATCGATTTTATTACGAATACTACCTCAATTTTTTTTATTCACTAATCTTATGTAAGAAATCCGGCTCCCATGGCTAATCTCTTTACACGGCCTCTCTTTAAAATTAGATTTTCAGATGTTCAAACAAGTAAAATACATTGCTTAAAGTAATACTTTGCCCTAATGTGCAGTACATTTAACAGTTATTGTGCTTAAGCTTTTTTTTAATTACTTAATCTTCTATACAGTCTTACGCCCTATTCTAGCAATTAGAGAACAACGGAAGGAGGAAGAAAATATAAAATGGCTGACAGTTGCTTATACCCTTTTTGATAATTGTACAACTTTAAACATACTTTTTGTGTGATCTTCACTAGAGTAAAACTCAAGGGGTATCAGTTTCTCAATGCACAAAGCGTACGAAAATGTATTTTTTATCTCAACTGCTGAGCGGTATTTGTATGCAAATATCATCCTATGTTTAACATTAATATGTAGCGAGCGCAGCTTCATAAATCAAAGTCTGCTGCTGATAATGAGTGGATATGTGTGTAAACGGGTGTACAGATGAGCGTGTCTGAAAAGGTTTATGTGTACTGTGAGTTTAATCGATCATTTGCACCAGCCCAGCTGAGCTCAAGAGAAATCAGACAGCCTCCGTTCCCCTAATCGTTCTCTCTTTCCTCTTGTTTTCACACAATCTCCCATTTTCTTCCTCTTTTAGTCTTGCTTAACATTATGCTTATGACCCCATACTTATTCTATTCCCTATTTACATCCAGAACGCAAGGAACTCAGACTCATGAAGTGTGATCTCAGACTTCATTCATTCATTTTCTGCCACTTATTCCCTTTCAGGGTCATGGGGGTCTACTGGTAGTCCAGCACATTGGGCAAGGGCAATGTGTGGGAAACCGGAGTACCCGGAGGATACCCTCAGAAATCTATTTCTTAGAATTGCGACTTTATATCTCAAAATTCTGACTATTTCTTTAGAATTGCGACTCGAAATCTCAGAATTCTCAGTTTATTTATCAGAATTGCTACTTTAAATCTCAGAATTCTGACGTTACTTCATTCATTCATTTTCCAACCCAATTATTCCCATAAATTCCCATAAATTCTCAATTTATTTCTCAGAAATGCGACTTTGTATCTCAAAACTCTGTCTTTTATTCTTAGAATAATAGTGTCAGTTATTATCTCAGAATTGTGTCTTCTCTCCAGAGTCCAGGAAATAAGCTTACTGTTATGCGATAATAAAATAAAGATTTCTCTAGTTGTGAACCCACGTTGAATATAATCATCGATAATCTTCTCCATTTTCTGCTCATGCAGATGATTTCAGAGTTTACTAACTTTAAGTGGACACCCTTTTCCAAAACCACATGCATTGATATCATGATAAAAATCAACACCAAATTCCATTGTCCCTTTTAGACACTTTTAGTCACTTTTATGAAACTAGGAAAAAAGTTAGCCGAGCTCTTACCTGCAGTAGCCAGTAACAGCGACGATGGAAGGTGGGGATGATGGATGAGTGTACATAGCAGCCGTACAAACACTGCAATGAAGCACACAACATTCAAAATTAAACAAAGCGAAAACATGCCATTTAATGACAATATTTTAATATTTCAGGTTAAAATACAAAGTCCAGATAAAAAAAAAAAATATATATAAGCATGTTCCATTAAAATCTTTCCAATGAGAGAAGTAAAATATTGTAAATGAGGGAACCCTGATCAATCAAACATTTTAACGATTTAAGACACAAAACTTTACGTAGTAGTTGTCAGAGGTTTCTTGTAGGTTTCAGGAGGAATTTTGTCCCATTCCTCTTTTCAGATCCTGTCCAAGTGGATAAGATTTTAAGGCTAGCGTGTGGCAACACAAACCTGAAGCTCACTGACCTGGTGTCAGTGCCATTATTGTCTATAAACAGTTATTTGTTATTTAGGATAAGAGCTAACATCAGGGCTCTACAGGTTGTGTCTTTCTGTGTTATGCTCAGCATTGTCCTCCAGATGGCAGTGCGGATAGGAGAAGCACTTTTTGTGTTGTTTCTGTGGCATCCTTCATTCTGCTGCATGTGTTTTGCATTGAGCAGAAGGTTCTACGTTTCTCTGTCTTGCACACGTGCTTGTGTTTATGTTTTTTTCCTCATCCTCCTTCCCGCTTGTTTCCGTTTTCACTTGTGTGTTTCCCTTTGTGAAGTACATCTCACACCCATCCCTTACATTGGCAGGTCTGGTTCAGTCTGGTGTGGTTTCTTTGTTTCACCACTGATTGATCATTGTTCATACTATTGGAGTGTGTTCTGCCAAGTTTGTGTTTATTATCTACAACCAACAAACTGGTCTGACTCATGTTGCTATATCTTTTCAGACTGGTACCACTTAAGGGATTCTGGGAAATTACTTTGCTCAACTGTAACTGGAACTGAGAACCTCATAGAAACTTTAAACGGACCACACTTTTGGAGGTTACCAGTCTTTGCAATAACTTACCAACCACTATGTAAAAGTATTTGAACCCCAGGCTCTAGAAGGGGTTAAATATTTACCATTGACTTATAATAACCTTTAAAAAATAAATGGAATGAAACATCATAGAGAAATGTGAGCTTGTCAATCCTAATCATAGTAACAGAAATGTCATGACATCACTGATGGCTCTATAGCAACCAAACTGTTTACCCTAGTAACCTGTAGCGTGTTTTCTCATGATGATACATTTCTATTGACAGCAATTTGATATTTACATGCTTTTTCATATTGCCTAGAGCCTCGGTCAAATTTTATTTCCATTGATGAACAAATTAATAACAATTCAATCACACCTTTATTTGTCACATACACTGTTACATGCAGTGAAATAGGACCCCTCTGGCCACAGACATAGACAGGATAAGGACAGGCCTGTGTTAATAGGGTAACATTTGAGAAAGAAACAGAGAAATGGGTATACATTAGGTAGGGTAGCTCAAAAAGAGCCTATTCCGCACTGTCCTTCAGAAGGCAGTGTGGAGCAGGTAAAAAAAGCCATTGCAACCAAGCACATATAGACATAATACAGGAAAAACTTTGCTGGACGGGGTAGGGCCAAGGAAAGTGGTGTTTTCCTTGTCCAATGGCCAATGTTGTGTTTATTTTCAAGTTCTATTCAGCCATATGTTTGATTTAAACAACAATGAAGCGTGTTTATCCATGGTCAGAAAAGGAAGAAAACTAAAGAGAAGAAAAGAAATCAACTTTTGCCGAAGGTTACGTCATATTGTATGTCCAAAAACCACAACTACAGTCATCTGAGGAAGACTCAGGATCACTGGTCACTGAAATAGCCGCACATGTATACGACACCGATGGAAAGTCTTCAAACATATCCTGAGGTATGCAAATTATGTCTCTCAGGTGACCCAGCGCTTTAGCCATAAAAGCAATTAATTAAAATAATGTATTTGTACTTGATTGATGTTGCAAAAACAAACCTTTTCATCAATAAAGAAACATCAAGGTACTGGCTAAGTGTTAAGAGTTTACTTATCAGTGAAAGATTCTGTAGGCAGGCAATACATACTATTCCCTGGCATCAGTTTGAAAGCACTATTGCACAACCTTGACTTTGGAGAGTCAGTAAATGTTCAATTCAACAGCATAACACACAAAAATGCAGTAAATTACAGCTTCGCTATATCTCTACAGTAAAGGCCGTATCCATTTTAAAATTACAGACAAACCATACGCTCAGCCTCTATCATCGCATCCCACTAAAACAGGTGTCAAACTGAAATCCTCACAGTCCAGTACAGTTTATTTCCAGAATTAAATAAACACTCCTGACCTTCTCGTTTAGTCTGCCAGACTTGCTTGAACGCTACCTCTGATGCAGGGCGCTGGCCCTCCAGGAATTGAGTTTGACACCACTGCTCAAAGACAGTATAAGCCTTCCGCACATCATCTTCTTATAACCTGATAAAATATCCAACATCAAGTGATTTCCAGAAACACTCCTTTTGTTGTTTATGTGTAACTGTTGTCCTTCATTCTGGGTCAATAACAAGAGGAATGTGAGTCTATTTACAGCACTGGTTCACCAGAGCACGCCTCCGGATCAGTGTACACTTCACTGGCATTATTTTACAGGAATCATGTTCACCTTAGAGCATTGTTCACACATACAAACACACAAAGAGGACAATCAGCGCGACCTCGAGGCACAAATTCAGACAGGTGTCTTAGAGGTTGATGCTTTATTCTGCTTCAATGGTGCAAAATTAACTTCTGTAATAAAATAAAATGGAATCTGTAAAAACAAAATAATAGCTCTCTTAGAGGCTTTTCAAATAAATAAATAAATAAATAAATATGAGCTCTTCTGTTAGAAAATCCTGCTGTAATGAGATAAATAATGGAAGAGTACAAAGATACTAACGTAACAAACAAAAAGTATCTATACTTTTCATCTTTAGTTGTTTTTTACATCCTGCAAGGAGCACACCCGCCCACAAGGCAGCGTACACACGGAATGGTCCTATGAAAAAGAGACATTTTCATGAATTTATAAAACCCGCCCTAAGTCCCTGACTGGACATAAAAAGTGGACTTGTCCGGACAAAAGAGGACGACATGCATATACAAGATGAAAAAAATGCTTAAGAATGATTACAAAATGTTCAAACATTCAAGCAACCTCCACCATGTGTCACTGCAGACACTCAATATTCAGCTCTTTGACAAAAAATGGCTCTTGGTACAGCCAAATATTTCAAACATCCCTGATCACTAACTACAATGTTGTCTGCAACCCGGTTCCTATATTTCATGCATACTTGAGTTGCTGTAACCTTTACTGATAGGAAAGTACAGGATGTGAATTGGGACAGAGAGGGGGTTGGGAAATAAACCACACCACAGGACTGAAGACCCCTTCTAGACAGACTTCTCTGGACAGTAGAGGGGTATCCCAGGGGTGTACTGAATGACAGTTCTGAGCTGATGGCAAAAATAAAGATATCTTTCCTGACAATTCTTTTGCTATAGTTTCGAAAAGAATGCTGTATTCGGTTTAGCTTCAACTGTCAAGCTAAGAACCCTCAGCAACAAGTTACTCTTTATATTAGAAAATAAATGTAACGCTTCATATCCACAATGCTCCAGCACAATGTCTTCTGTCTGCATTTAATTTCATTACCCTAGGGAAATGAAAAAAAGTATTTAAATATAGTCGATGCGGTGCTACAAAACATGTAGATTATGTATTTCACTACTTGTAGATGATCTTATTTCACTATTTTTATTCATTCATTCAGTTTTGTATCTCACAATTCAAAAAGATATTTTAAATCTTTTTATTTGCATCCAGTTATTTAATTTTGTGTTATTTTTTTGGTTTGTATGGTGGCCCATTAGTGCACAACACAACAAAAATCAACTTTGTGTGCGCAACGCTATTGCAAATCAAAAACAGCTACGGCAAATAAAAAAAGCGAATTCAAATCAAAAATACAAAATATTCAAGTTTTTGATTCGCATTAACATTGCAAGTTGATTTGTGTTGTGTTGTGCACTAATGGGCCACCGTAGGGTTTGCACGATTTAATACCTTGATTCTAAAATATTTTTTAAAAGTAATGAAAAGAAACGGTGAAAGTTTATTATTGACGACGTAAATATACTTATGAACTTAGTTTGGTGTACATGCATGTGTTTTCATAGCAAATTTCATATAGTGTGAGGGCAGCAATAGTTTTTGTTTACATTGGCAGGTCATAAGTACTACCTGAAAGAAAAAGTAATTAAAAATGTGAATAATGCAGCAAATAATGTGAAGGTTTTATAAAATCTACCTGAATATATTAAGTTCAATAAATATAATTTTATCCAATTAAAGGTATTTCCAAAGTATATATATATATACTAAGTACAAAGAAGATCTACTTTGTTGTTCAGTTACTTATGAGATTTTTTTCTGGTAAATTAATTTGATTTACATTTCTCATGTGAACCTCAGTGACTTCATAGGACCAATGGGTAATAATGTGATTACACCCAGATTGATTTTGTTGGAAATACTTTATCAGCACATAGGCTTTGGATTCAAATTTCTAGGGATTTCATATGACATTTGTCTGGTCTTTGCAGCTATTGCAGCTTCAACTATTCTGCAAGGCTTTCCAAAAGGTTCAGGAGTGTGTTAATAAGACTATTTCACCATTCTTCCATAAGTTCAGAGACTGATGTTGGAAAAAAGGCTGCAAAACGGCATTTCAGACATTTAATATGGTGCCCAGGTTCACTCTGAATCTTTCATTTGAATGGAACCCTTTTACCAATATTGCTCTTTTTTCTGGCTAATGCTCCAAACCTTCGGCAAAAGGCTTTTGTTCATCACAACAAGGTCGTTAGGAACATGCTGGTGTTTGGATGCTGCTAAACGTTACAGAGTGGGGGCATGGAGGGGGCTACATGAAGGCAGATGTTTTTTCTGCTCTTCTGACATTTCACTGCATTTTTGTACGTAAAAACACTGTAAGCTTCAGCAGATTTGTTTTTCTCTCTTTAATTTTCTTTTTGTTTTTGAGCTGTGCTTAGATAAGAACGCTTGGTTGTTTTGTTCTGCTTGAGAAGAATGCTTTTCGACTGTACATCGCTAGAACAAATCTGGGTTGCAATAATAGTTTAATACCTTCCCCCCTATATATTTAATATGGTTGGTTGAAGAAAAATAAAACACTATATGACTTTGTACTTTTTGCCTTTTTTAATCTTTCTACTTTTATAATTTCTGATAAAGGAATCCGTTAAATGCTTAAATGTAAATATGATAAGATTGAGGAAAACACATGTAAATGCCAGGTGTCAATGGAGCTTGTAAATCTGATACCTCCCATAGGCTCAAGCAGATGAGTGTGTTCAGATGTTTTGAACAGAAATAGTTCAGCAGATCATTGCGTTTGATAAGGCACTTATCTACAAGCTGCTTTATCTCTCTGAGCTTTAGCCCCACTGAAAGGAAACAACAAACTGTTCTAGGATCAGAAGAAAGGAGCAGGAACTAGAGGAGAGGAGTGTGTGTGAGCCAGGAGAATGAAGCCATGAGCACAGGACATGCATGAGTGTGTAAGTGAAGACATGCTGTCCGCTGATGTTAATGGCAGTCTGTCGTCAGCGCTGGGCACAGGGCCAAAGGCATTAAGTGCAATCGAATTCCTCCAAACCAGCTTTAATCAGCAGGTTTTGAGGTTAGAATTACGCGCTCTCTCTCTCTCTCTTTGAGCCAAGGTTAAAGCGCACAAGAGTCAGTGGATGGGAAAAAGGCTGATGTCATGCCTATGTGTGTAAAAGAGCTGTTCACCTTTGAATTTAAAGGAATTATTACAAAATGTGCGAAAAAGAAAATGTTGTAAATGTAACTTTTTGAGCATTAAAGAAATATTTTACAGAGTGACAAACTAAATGAGTTCCTCGATTATGTGTTTTGTACAATAGAATCATGGAAATGAAGAAGAATCAAAATGCATATTAACCCTGCGAGGCCTTTTCGATTTGCTCGAGTAAATTACCTTTAAAACCTTTTACCTTTTTTGTGGCTTGATATAATTTTTTAGTTCAAGTTTAGTTTTTTCATTACATTACCTAAATTGTACAAAAAAAATTAATTCAGAGTATTAGATTTTGTTATTTGTTTACTGCAAAAAAAATTGAGAACGAAAAGTTTTTGTTTTTATAACAAAAATAAAAATCCAAAACAATGTGAAAATTGTATCCAAACAGGCACATTTTTCCAAAACGTTACACATTGTTCCTAGAACTTTTTGCGCCATTGTGCTTTTTTAGCAGAGCTTATAAAAACACAAGCCATATCACAGCTGTTGTACTTCCAAGAATAATCCCTTCTTTTCACCACTACATGGCACTGAGGGCACCGATTTGGGGTCTGTACTGAAAAACGATTGCACAATTTCTCCCATTTTAATTTTAATTAACTTACAAAGTAAGAACTTTTTTGACTCTTTTGCAAAAGCCAGATCTTCTCGTGCAACAACTGACCTCAATGGATTTCTGAAAGAGCTGTCAAAAATCCCAACAAAGTTCTTTGAAACAACATACAAATGTTTTTTTTTCCAAAACGCCAAAGTTCCATAAAGAATCTCAAAGTCATCCAAACATAAAAATATGATTCATTCATTCATTTTCCAAACCGCTTATTTCCTTTTTGGGGTCACGGGCGTCTGCCCGTGCCTATCTCCAGTGTCCTGCAGTCTCTCTTTCCGCCTCCCAGATGACAGTCTGCATTTTTCCAGCTCTTCCAAACTTCAGCTTCTTTATATCCTTGTGAATATGATTTTTGTATGATTTTGTCTTTTTGCCTCTTGCAGAAACCACGTCATCGATGCATCAAAAGAATTCACGGTTGCATTGCTTTTCTTTTTTTAGACGAGGCAATTTTCTACGAAGGCAAGCTATAGGCGCTAACTTGTGTTGCGCTGTTGGTAACCCTGTGCTTGGTTAAATGGAGTTACGGCGCTTTGTGAAAAACGTAGGCTGGCTTTTATTGGGTTTTGGAAAGAAACAGACAAACCAGGACCGCATTATACAGGACCCCCCCCCCCCACACACACACACAGATTTACCTAAAAATATGCTGAAAAAAAATAATTAAATCAGAAGAAAAATACAAATTTGCTGCACTAATTTGGCTGTTTTTGAAACATCTTGACTAATTGTATGATAACTGATGCTATAGAGTTGCCACCACAGCAACATCCACTTTTAAAAACTTAACATCGCCTGGAGGAAGAGAGAACAAGGAGTGAGTGAGGAGCGGGAAGAAACAAAGCCAGAGGCCCTGCCCTGATGTAAACCTTTCTGTGATTAGAAAGCAAACTGTCGATTTCCTGTGGACACCAGACAGAAAAACCACAGCTTACAAACAATCATTTTATATTTCATCAACTGCATCGGAGCCTGGAGCGCTGAATACTGGCACTCAAAACATCCTCTGGCTAAAACCCCTTCAGTCTGTCAAGAGCTAGCGCCTCGGCTTTATCTCATCATACAGACGCACTCTTCTCTTCCGCTCCTTCTCTTTCTGTTATCTCCCTCTCTTTCTGTGCGCGGGTGGATTTCTATCTCAGCAGAGCCATTGAGAGCCTGAGGAGAGCCAGCGGCCGCTGATTGTGCTGACGTTCAGTTAACAGCGGATTCAGAGGAGAATACAGATGAAGAGCGACAGACACACTCATCTTCCTCTGCTCGCTGCATGCTCGCCGTCCTCCATTCATTCTACTTGTGTAGTCATGAGCGGGTTTGCTCAAGGGATGCATAAGGTCATGATCAAGACTATTAAAGCGCACGCAAAAAATAAAAAACTGAAAAAAATTTCAGGTATTGTTTATTAAATACCAACTTCAGTACATTTGTACCATAGTCCTATATGATGTACAGAAAAAGTTCATTAAAATTTTTAAATAATTTATTGAACTAAAAACGAATAGGCATACAACAGTATAT
The DNA here is from genome assembly GCA_007224835.1 of Danionella cerebrum. Taxonomy (NCBI): domain Eukaryota; kingdom Metazoa; phylum Chordata; class Actinopteri; order Cypriniformes; family Danionidae; genus Danionella; species Danionella cerebrum. Next base: position 318,946 of record SRMA01026113.1, on the reverse strand, counting down.
AATGTCTATGTTACACCACTGTTAGGCATGAAATGAGTTCAGCAAAGTAAATATTGTGATTTGTCACATAAGTCTTAGGGACATTTATGAAGCCAAACAGCCTCAGTCATGACCTCAAATATCCCGGTACCCATTAATAATGTACACAAGTACGTCAGTGGTGAACGGGCATTACTTATAAATGGACATTAGCACAGGAAGTAGAGCAGAGCAGGATCAAGAATGCTTTTTACACTAAAGCTCAGTGGTCTTCTTCATTCTGTCACTGCCTGGGAGATTATGCCCTGCTCACCTCTCAGACCCTGGACTCCAGGTTCATTGAATTTTCTGTAGCTACTTATAATGTGCCTCATTATAAAACAGAGGCAACTGGGGATACCAAAGCTCCTGTGAATCCAGGAGCACTGTAAAATTAATTCATAATTCCATCTTCTAACATTGTTCATCTTACCCTTTAGCCGATGCACCTAGAATGTTTTTTTCATCCCCTAAACCTTTGGAGCAAATATCAATGATACCAACCCATCTGCTGACCCCTGTGCCACTGTCGATTCAAAGCTCCAACTAGTTAGTAATCTTCATTGGATCACCAATTTGAGATATATAGATCAGTACAGATGTATGTGGTAATTTACAGTAGATGGCACATATTTTCCGTATAAAGTAGTATTTTCTAGATCTCGAAAAACAATGTGTGAGTGGAATTATACTAGGAATTTTTTTTATTGCACAAACCATTTTAGTTGCTTTATAAATTATTAAAACACTGCGATAATGGGAACTATTTTAAATAAAAATTGCGTAGATGCTAATCTCAAAGGCAGTTGTAGTTGTGTCCAGTTGCCAAATGAAAATACTATATGCATGGAGCAAACAGTTAATTAGGCATGTTTTTAATTTTTAATGTGTTCTGCCCCTTTAAGAAAATAGAAGTGGTAGAGACAGATTTAGTCTCTTCTTCCTTGAGTCTCAGCTTCAGGTGGTCAATAAAGAAAAGCTCTTCTTGAATTCAGTTCAGAGATAAATCACAATTAACACATTCACAGGTCTGACCCCTAAATGATCTGTCTGAGGCTAATATTCCCACAGCTGCCCCATGGAAGAAAAAAAAAAGAAAAACAGAGCTGCAAAAGTAGGACGAGAGGATGATGAAGGGTGGAGACGGTGGAAGAGGGCAAGAGAGAAAGAAACAAGCTACAGAACAAAAGCGAAGCCCTTTTTAGCATTGCTTTGTTAAAAACATTGAAACGAACCACAAACGGCTTCGCAGCAAACAAAATACAGTTTTAAATATTAACTGATGAACTTTCATAAAAACTTCTCAAGCCTATCATCAGCTGGTTAAGGTTCACAGAAAATAGGACTGTTGTAATGTCATATAATTTTAAGTCATAAAGTCTCCCATTGATCTTCCAAATTAAATTTTTTACGGAATATGGGGTACTGCTGGTGGCTACTAATAATGAGGTGTTAAGGAGGGGTTGGTATCCTTCACACTTACTGCATTTTTGTCACCATGTTTTACAAATTTCTGGTAAAGAAACAGGAGTGCCTCAGAATGGGTATGATAAATCAGAATTATTCCATCTGAGGGGTAGCAATGCTAACCAGAGTGCCATTCCAGTGTCCATTAATTTTTAAAATATATCTTGCAATAGAACCCAATATTTTGAATCCCATAGTTCTGATATAGAACAGGAAGTTACATCACAGCTAAGCTCTTTACTCAGGTTATGCCTGAATACTAGATTCTGATTGGCTGGCAGGTGTTGATTAATTTCGAGTAACGGCACAGGTAGTCTAGGTCAGTTTATTCACTCTGTGTATCAATGCACTCCTTTGCCAATTTATCTCTCCTTCACCATTTTACTGCACTATGCTGCGGGGATCACCAGCTAAAACCCCGCTTCAACCCTCACACCCCTAGCGTACATAATCCAAAATCCCTGACTCAGTGGATTTACCACCTATGTGCTGAGAAATTGGTCTGGATTGTAATTTTGGACAGAAATAATAATAATAATAATAATAGTCAGTATCTGAGCTGCACACACTGCACCAACACGCCACCCTACAGCCATACATATTAATAATAATTTAAGCATTTTGTGTTGGCAAATGACCATGGCATAACTGGGATATCCCACACTCAGCCGTGCATTATATATTTATATATGCGCTTCTAGCGGAGGGTGTTTATTCGCTCCTCCCACATCGTGCATATATAAATATATAATGCAAGGCTGGGTGTGGAATATCTCTCATGTATTGTAGATGCCGCTCTCTATATTCTTTCCTAAACTATGAAAGAGCTGCTTCACATTTTCAGACTCTCTTTTCCCCTCCCTCTCTCCCTCTCCTTTGTTCACTGTTACCTGTTTAGCATTCAATGCGTTTTAAATCTAATACAGCTGTATTTTCTATGATACATCCTTAAACCTTGCTTCCAGTGTCTTCATAAAAATGAATTATCACAATATTTTGTTAACAGTCTATATTAATATTAATAATAATAATAAAATATATAGACTGGTGAGGACAGTTTTATTGAGTTCACTAAGAGTGATCTGGTTTTGATGTGCTGTGACAGGTCACTCACATCTAGTTCAGTGTGTTTCTGATGGAGTGCAGAGGGAGAACTCTAACAGCTTGCTGCCATTGGGAAATATATGTATAAAGAAAGAGAGAGGGAGAGGGGAGGGTGGGAGGAAACTAAGCTTCATATTTCATCGGTGTGAGAGGAAAGATGAAAAAAACTATTTCTTTGAGCAACGGCTCAGCGCTGATAAAAAAGCCATTTGTATTCGGCATGCAGTCATTGAGGCTTTGGCCTGCTTGCCGGATGCATGTTTGTAAACACGGGCCCTTCGGAGCTGCTTAATCTTTCAGTACACAGATGCTAAGAAAGAGAGGGACATGGCAGAGCTGGTTTATACCTGCTGACGGCTAAAACTGCTTAAAACTGCTCTCTTCGGGTTTAATCTGGAGCAGCAGTCTGGTGACCACACTCCAGACAAATGTATATAGAGCACAGCAACCCTGAGGAAATAGACCCATCAACATAAATATTAACTTATATATTATACCTTGCTTCTGAAAAATGTTACTTTAACTTTATTTTAAGATTTTGTTTTAAAGGGGATCTCAGCTGAATCACACTTTGTATTGTGTTTGAACAGAAATGTGATTTATTAGTGTGTTCAGACGTGTTCAAATCCAACACGATTTTTTGTTAAGCACTACGGTAATGCCTTTAAAAATCCCGAAACACTGCTTTTTCAGTGACGTCAAACACTTGTAGATTCCGCTTGTTAGTCTGATGATGCACTTGCGCTTCTGGGTCCAAGCTCTCAACTTGCTACCAAGGCGCTTAAACTTTGATCATTATCACACCAAAAACACTTTAAATCAGTTTTAAATTAAGTGAAAATTTATCTTTAAATTACCAGTAATGTGTAATAATAAAGGTTAGAGTCAAATTTTCCTAAAAAACTGCATTCAAAAGTGGAAACTGCTGACCAAGCACATTTTGTGTCACAGAACTTTGAAAAACTCAAGCCATATCACAGGACGTGTACTTCCAATGGTTATCCCTTCTATTCACCACTGCTGGGACTATAAAATTAAACTGTGCACATTTTCTCAAAGTTCATTTAATTACCTTTTCAAATTATGAGTGATTACTCTTGTAATGTCAAAATGAATAACCATTTTGAAATCTACACATTTTATATGAAATCTAAATTAAACATTAGGTGGGTCGCATCATTCCTACTTAATTCAAAACACACACCAGTGCATGCAAAGACTTTTAAGGGTTAAGAAAGCAGTTTCCTTCATTGTTTAATATTTCTGAGCCTGGTCTTCAGCCTGTGTGAATGCAGGTATTCTTGCATTGATTTATTGAGCCTAAATCCAAGGCTGACTAGATTAATAATAAAAACTCTGAGCTACAGAAGGGGATGTTTTTTATTAAAGTTGATTGTGAATCAATAATTACATTTTCTCAATGGATTTTGAATATTAAACAGTATTCACACAATCACTTTTGTTTCAAATACACATTGCTGGTTTAATTTTACAGCCCTAAAACTTTAAAAATCAGTTTAGCATCAGGTTTTCTAAGGGTTAAAATAGTGTCTAAAACCTCTAGGAGTTGAAAGATTATTGTTTTTCTGATGAACTTAAATGAACTTGATGAACTTTTTGTTATTAAATTTTGAACTGTTTCATATAAAAATAAATAAATAAATAAGACACACATTTAATTCTTTCCTTGGATTTATAGCGTTTTGTGAAAAAGGGGCCATCAAATTTGGGAAAAAATGACTTATTTTCAAATAAATATTTAAATATTATACCACTTTGAGGTGCTTTATGAAAGTTTTGAATAGAAAATATAGTCTTTTTTAAAGAAAACACATTTAACTAAATTTCAATAAATAAAACTCTTCACATACTCTAAAGTGTAATGAGAAATTGTGCAAATGAAAGTGCAAATGTGCTAAAGTGCAAATGAAAGCGGATATTTTCAAAGCCAATCCAAATAGAAGGAAAGTAATTAAAACAAACAGAAGTGATGCTGGATGACGTGTGTGAGAACAGTGCCTCATCGATCTCTGCAGACACCAGGAAATGTACGGGTGACGGTGAGAGAAAAGAAAAAGTAAAACATGAGGGATTATTGTACATCCCAGCATTTTCAGAGCAGAGGCAGAGGAAATGCTCCTGGATACTCAGCTTCCTCTCGCTTTGCATGACAATGTACCAGCTATCTAATCAAAAACACACAGCACCAGCCAAAGCAAAGGAGAGAGAGAGAGAGAGAGAGAAAGAAGAGAGATAAACCACTTTAGAAGGAAAAGCAAAGTGAAGAGGAACAAAAACTAACAGGTTTGACAGAAAAACAAAAAGGAAAAGAGCCAAACACTCAATGTATTAAGAGCAGGGGATGGCGGCACTAATTGGCAATGTATTGGGGGAGGCTTTTCCGATGTTTTCAGGGTTCCGCTTCCTCATAACCCTGGCCTGTAATGAGCCAATTACAAGACACAAACTGGACCAGCCCCACGCAATCAAGCAGTGCGTGTAGTACTAGTTATTAACTTTTCGCACCTCTATAGTTCAGATCATTTGGTGCAGACGAAGAGGACAAACTAATACATTATAAAATTTTATGTTGGTTTTGGTGAAATTTCACATCACGCAACTGCTCAAGTCTGGACTAGATAAAAAAAAAAACAGCCATGTGACAACATAATGACCAATCATTGGGTGGATACATCGTTGAACTGTTTTTCGATTGGATAGAATGAACGTACACCCAAAAGTAAACAATGCGAGAACTGGAGATCAGCAGCAGACTCAGCATTGCTTACCTTTAACTTTTGTCTCCAAAAAGCAGTTTCCACTTTATAATATATATATTTTTTGACTCCTAACTTTTATCATCAATCTACACAGTTGCACTAGAGGTAGACAGTTAATGAGAATGTTCTGATGAAAGAGTTACTTCCTTTTCATTTGTTGAAGGCATACTTCTGGTGATGGGTGGATGGTAAGGGCTTGTGATGTTATGAAGGTGCATCATCATTTTGAATTCAACGTGAGATGCAATGGGGAGAACGGAGTGAAGAAAAGAGTGGATTCCATGAAAACCTGCTGAGCTTCATGGTTGGGATCATTTGTAGAGGTCTGACTGCACAAGTAGGAAGCCTAATGTGAAAGGCATTGCAATAGCCAAAGAATGCTCGAAAATGGATCCTGGAACAAATAGCGAGTGAACGAGAAAGAAAAAGAGAGAGTAGGCGGAGCAGAAGTGAAGTTGTTGCAAACACAGGAATTCTGAGAGTCAATTCTTTTTATAGAGAAAGTGTTTGTGGTCAGAGCTGCAAACACATTTCTGCCTGAGATAGTGTCTGTTTTTATACTCTTTGTTTACCTTGCCTATATTCAGCTCCACACTCACATGAACACAACCCTTTCTCTCCTTTATCTGTCTCCCTTTCTCTTTTGACCTCAGGCTTTTGTTCTTTAATGGCAAATTGAGACTGTGGGGCTGTGGTGATTACCACAGAGAAAAGGTGTGAGAGAGAGAGAGAGAGAGAGAGAGAGAGAGAGAGAGAAAGAGATTATGCAGACTCCTGATATGATGTACAATGTCACCTTCACCTCTTGAGTTGTTCACTGAATAGCAGCCGAGATCCCAAATCATGGAAGAATGGAGAAAATATTTGGGTAGAATATGGACTGCTCCAATGTGTGAGCTGAAATTTTTAAAAACACTTTGAAAAATGTGACATTTTTTCAAATATTTGCTGCACCATATCAGGGCAAACTTCACATGAATTGTCCTCCTGGATGGAGAGTTTGGCTTAAAGTCTCTGTATGACTTGGGCAATATCTGATGTTTGGGTGAGTGAAAACTCTCTCAATTCTGGCAATTCTAGATCTAAACACTCCAATGACGAAGTAAACCTGTATGTAAAACTGTATTACTGCAAAAAATGTTTGTGGATTTCACCTTCTTTAAAACATGAAGTGTTTAATGTTCACTTATAAAATGTGTAATCTCACAGATTTCAGATGAGTTACCAAGACCAGAACAATAATTGAGACAAATAACACGTATTTCAAGAAAGCATTATCTGACATTGTGCAGCATGGTTTGCGGAGCCAAAAATGGTTTGCAGGGCCCAAGGGAACTAAAAAAATAAAATAAATAAATAAATAAATAAATACAGAACCCAGCTTCACAAACATAATACCAGCATAGCTTTTTTGCTTGCATAGCTCATGTTTCTTTTCTTTGGATAGATTTCCAGTACATTTAAAAGAACACATTCAGAATAGCTGAATATGAACAAAATTACTATATTACCTTCCTAAACATCCACTATTTGGTGAGAGCTAACTACATTAAATAGAGGATTCTGGTATGAGAGACATAGCTCCTAAAATGAATGTCCTGTGCTACTGTTGTAAATTCCTAGCTATGCTCACATAACTGAAAAAAAAAGCTACAGAAGAACTGAGTTGTGCATAGGTTAGTAATCAAGTCGAGGGGGTGAGGGGGCGAGGGGTGTTCGGTTGTCCTGGGTGGTCTGTGACACATATGAGATGCTTTCTATTTTCTGCATTGCGATCCTCTGTTTTATGAGCTATTCTACAAGAGCAGAAATACCACAACCCATAGCACTCCCAGCTACAGATACAGAGAAACACAGTAGCAATCTGAAGCCACTACATGCACTTCCTAGATTTCTTTAACTAACCGTAGGGTCCATAAATAAACAATTACTGTAATATTAAAAAGGAATGTGCATTAAAAAAAAACATTGAAATCAGAGAAAACATACATAGAAAATGTGTAAAGTTAACAAAGTGGATGATGCACATGATACAAGTTCTTATTATATTTGGAGCTAAAAAGTTTGAACCGGACCAAGCCTGAGAGAATATTTGAATAAATGTGGCCCTGTGATGGACTGGTGACCTGTCCAGGGTGTACCCCTGCTTCTCTCCCAATGTGTGCTGGAGATAGGCACCGGCAGACCCCCGTGACCTCTAAAGAGAATAAGTGGATTGGAAAATGAATGAATAAACATGAGCCCGAACCTGCTGTAAACTGTGAAATGTCATTTACAGACAGCGAAAAAAAAAAAAAACATAGAAAAAAAACAAGGGATGATGTATGTGATACATGTTCTTTTCATATTTGGAATCGTATTGTTGTTGCAAATTTGCAAGATTATAAGTTTAACCCTTTGACAATTACAAAAATACATTTAATGAAACTCTGGATTTAGTGAAATGTTACATTTAAGTAACAACTGACACAGGAAACTACATTCCTCTGTGTTTCATATCAACTACAGGATAATTAAAATGTGCTCTTCATCATTGGTGAGGCACCAGCACTCTAAAGTGTTAAAATCAACAGTTATTTTGTGGAGTTTTCATTACATGTTGAGTTTTCATTTTGTTCTAAATTTAAAAATCACATATTCCATACATTTCCCATCCTTTAACAGCACAGATTTATCTCCCATTCTCTCCTCTCGATCCACGAGTGTGTGTTTGAGGAGGCAGGCTGTTGAGATCATCTTTTCATAATCTCAGTGTTTATCTCTTCACATAAATGTCAGGAAAAGAGCAACAGTGATCTCTCTGCTCTGCTCATGATGTGGGGAGGAGTTTGTGTCTCGATGACAATACGAATATAAAGCACAAGGAGCTCTCTTCTAATTGCCTCTTTCACCTTGGGTCTGTCCTTCAACCCCATGCAACAACCTGTGAACCCTAGGACAAATGAGGATTTGTGCTTCTGGATCATTTGTTAAGGCATCTAGGAATATTCCATAAGAGTGTACGAATAAAAATCACAAAACAATAAACAATATAAATCTGAGCACAGCTATTTCTATGTCTATGTGTGTTCACAAACATGAGAATAAACGCTTCCACACACCGATCCGAACTGAGATTCGTAAGATGCTTCGGATGGCTTCCCAGCATGGTGCTTTTTGTCTGGGTCAAGGAAATATTATTGCAATGAGGCTCCCTGCCTAAAGATGGCATTTGTACAACAGATGCACTCCACACCACATGATGACAGAGAAGAAATCAAAGAACTCATCAAAACAATCATGGATGTCGAGCGGTTTATACTGTTGGATCACATGGAGCTGTTTTGTGGTAAGACATTTCTTTCCTGTTTCATGTACGAAGTCATTATGAAAATGTGAGATGAGCGCCTACTCATGTCATCAAAAGTGCCAGCTTTTGTTGGTCATTTTCCTTGCGAAAAACGGATCAGATATGGCAGTGCGAAACTCTTTTCATTGGCACCATCCGTTCAGTCAAATGTGTGTTCGAAACTGTAAACTTCGGACCGAAAACACGGAACAGTATGTATTGGCTTTTAAACTTTTACTTCAAATGCATTCTAGGACCTTTCTTGGACACCTAAAGAAATGATTATTACTCAACCACTTTTAAAATGTAGGTATTGTAAATGCTCTCGTTTTAAAGAAGACCGTTGGCATTTTTTTTGGCATAACTTCAGATTTATCAGAAAAAAAGATAACGAAGAGATAACATAGAAATTATATGTTTATATTCAGGGATTGTTAAAAACAACTGTAGAACTCAAAAACAGAGCCATTACTAATGTTTGGCTTGTACCTATTCCTGACAAGTAGAGACAGACAGTTGAGATAATGCAGGAAACTTGACCACTTAATTACTATAAAGACACACATGCATAAAGGAACAAAGTGTATAACTGCAGGAGAAGACCACTTAATATGGTCTGGACAAGATGGAGCCAGAAGACGGATGGAAGTGAGCCATAAGACGAAGGAGACTCTGGAGGCTTGGAGAAACAAACACTAAGTCTGGAGTTCAGGGCATGATAAGGGGTGAACATTGGAGCTAGGGGGAAGAGACTTTTTCATACATTCAGAGGGATGTTGTTGACAATTCGAAAGTTATTAAGAAGCTGAGACACAGAGGAACAAATGGGATGCTTGGCATCGATAATACTGAACACTTGCTTTTAAATAAAAAAGTATATTTTAGAACATATTTTAGAAAAGTAGAAAATCTGATGTAAATACATGTCACCAATAGAAAAAAAAATTAAATCATAAAAAACTTTTACTGCTTAATAAGAAAACCTTTGGCAACTAGTGTATTTTAATAATTTATATATAAAACATTTTAAATAAAAAGAAAACATTTTAAAATGTATATTAATTTATAGTCATGAAATAATGTAAGGTGTCTACTGTGAGCCAATTTCATTTCCATTGTCACTATGAAATCCTCAGCTCAAGAGGAATAAATCCAGCCCCGGTGACAGACAGAAAGGGGAATGAATTCAGCACAGAGAGTGAAAGAGAGAGCTATATAAAAAGAGAAGGGTATAAAAGAGAATTAGAGAGCCATAAATCCTGCAGATGAAATAATAACTTGCACACAAAACCCCTAAACTGCTCTCAGAGGAGAGCGAGAATGAGACCCAGGAGTCCATGCTGTTCGTCACTCGTCATCCTCACTCATCCTGCCACCCTCTGTGGGGCTCAAACTCATCTGTGCTGCAAAACGGGAGCAGATCTGGAGCTTTTGGCTGATTTTGGGTGCTTTATTGGCCCCCGAGGCGGCTCTGGGCCTGTCTTTGGAGAGATAAGCCTCCCGTCCATCTCATTGTGTTTTCCAAGCCTGCTGATCCAAGACCAGCAGAATCATTATCTAACTTAATGCTTCTCTTATCTGTGCTTGATTGATCATGCCTGGCAACTGGTGGAGGGCGGGGTTCTAGAGGTGTGCATAACACTTTACCTAACCAAACACAATATTTTAAAGAGGAATCTCAATAAATGACTTCACTTAATAACATTTATTTCCTCAAAATTCTACACACAATATCCCATAATGACAATGCGCAAAATTCCTCTTTGCAGTATCTCTCAAGCTCTATCAGGTTGGATGGGAAGCGATGGTGTACGGCCATTTTCAGATCTCTCCAGAGAAGTTCAATAGGATTGAGGTCTGGGCTCTGGCTGGGCCACTCAAGGACATTCACACAGCTGTTATGAAGCCACTCCATTGATATTTTGTCAGTGTGTTCTGGTCATTGTCCTGCTGGAAGATGAACTGTCACCCCAGTCTGAGGTCAAGAGCACTCTGAAGCAGGCTTTCATTCAGGATGTCTCTGTACATTGCTGCATTCATCTTTCCCTCTATCCTGACTAGTCTTCCAGTTCCTGTGCCACCATGCTTCACTGTAGGGATTGTATTAGCCTGGTGATGAGCAGTGCCTGGTTTTCTCAAAATGTGACACCTGGCATTTACTCCAAAGAGTTAAATTTTAGTCTCATCAGACCAGAGAATTTTGTTTCTTGTGGTCTGAGAGTCCTTCAGATGCCTTTTGGCAAATTCCAGGTGGGCTGCTATGTGCCCTTTACTAAGGAGTGGCTTCTGTCTGGCCACTCCACCCTACAGGCCTGATTGGTGGATTGCTGCACAGATGGTTGTCCTTCTGTAAGGTTCTCCTCTGCCCACAGAAAAACGCTGGAGCTCAGACAGAGTGACCCTCGGGTTATTGGTCACCTCCATGACTAAGTTCCTTCTCTCCCGATCACTCAGCTTAGATGGATGGCCAGCTCTAGGAAGAATCCTGGTGGTTCCAAACATCTTCCACTTACGGATAATAAAGGCCACTGTGCTCATTGGAACTTTCAGAGCAGCAGAAATTTTTCTGTTACCTTCCCCAGCCTTGTGCCTCGAGACAATCCTGTCTCGGAGGTCTACAGACAATTCCTTTGTCTTCTGCTTGGTTTGTGCTTTGCCTTTACATAGACAGGTGTCTGCCTTTTCAAATCATGTCCAAACAACTGAATTTACCACAATTTAACTCAAATTAAGCTGCTGAAACATCTCAAGAATGATCAGTGGAAACAGAATGTATCTGAGCTCAATTTAGAGCTTCATGGCAAAGGCTGTGAATACTTATGTGATTTTTCAGGTTTTGTATTTTTAATAAATTTGCAACAATTTCAAAAAATCTTTTTTCCACATTGTCATTATGGGGTATTGTGTGTAGAATTTTGAGGAAATAAATGAATTTAATCCATTTTGGAATAAGGCTGTGACATAAAAAAGTGAGGTGCTATGAATACTTTCCGGATACACTGTATAGGAGACATATCTTGTATGCAAATATAAGCCTTAAATCTGGATATAAAGATGCTATAATGGAGAGCTATATGACCTGAATATGCACATATAAGCACCTCAATTTAGTCTAAATTTGGGATATATATTATCATATATATCCATATATGCTGCATATAGCTTTAATAAATGTGCATACAGTGGCTTGCAAAAGTATTCGGCCCCCTTGAACTTTTCCACATTTTGTCACATTACAGCCACAAACATGAATCAATTTTATTGGAATTCCACGTGAAAGACCAATACAAAGTGGTGTACACGTGAGAAGTGGAACGAAAATCGTACATGATTCCAAACATTTTTAACAAATAAAGAACTGAAAAGTGGGGTGTGCATAATTATTCAGCCCCCTTTGGTCTTTCTATTCTAATAAAATTCTAATAAAATTGATTCATGTTTGTGGCTGTAATGTGACAAAATGTGGAAAAGTTCAAGGGGGCCGAATACTTTTGCAAGCCACTGTACATCCTCATAATGGTTCTTTTCTGGTGGGTATTCCTTTCCTTCCTCAAAAGTAAACAAAATAACTCAGGTGTGGTGTTAAAACGCCAATGAAATGGCTCCAAAATACAACACAGCTGGGGGTTTCGCATAGCCAAAAAATGAGTTATGAAAACTGTAAAAACGTTTAAATTTCACAAAATTCGAAAAGAAAGGTAATAAATCAAGACAAGAGCTCAGACCTCCAGCTGACCATTACTGGACTACATCTCCCAGAACTCCCGACATAGTTAGACACCTACTGAGATTACCAGGTGTTTCCAATTATCCCGTCTCAGAGCTTTACTTTCAAGTAATACCAGGTGTATTGATGGGGTACTTCAGAGAGCTGATGACAAACACTGGTTTTCAGACTGGTCATCAGTGAACCGGGCAGCTGTTGAGAGCCCAGTGCAGATGAATTTCTTTTAGAGTGAAGGCCAGAGTGGTCAGTGGATACAATTGATGTTTGGACCGGACAAGCACGCAGAGTTTAATGATGCTTGGAAGGCTCCAGACACTGGCTGACCCACACACTTGGCAAGCTGAGAGTATAAACAGCACATGCACACTGGTCACTAAATCTAAGCAAGTGCTTGCATCGCTAGCCAAGCAACACCTGTTTGCAGCCAACCGCACCATTGGCTGCCCCAGCTGCATGCAAATTCATGATTCAAGACTCAGTCAGACAGCCTTCTCTGTGATTTTGTGTTGGAAACCTTTGTGGAAAGCAGTGAAGATGTGACTCTCACATGAATTCTACGACGAGAGCGTTGAAGTAATGTGTTTTCTTTCTGCTGTTGAGTCAAAGATTTAATGCAAAGAAAGACATACACAAATACAAAGTGCCAGCTGATTACAGAATCTCTAGCTGGAATCGAAATTCCCTTATTTGGAGAATCTCAAGAATGTTGAGTCACAATGATTGATCAAGCATGGTTCTCCTTCCTGCCTTCCCATGGCTCTCTTGAGAAAAAAAACTGCAATTGCACTGTCAGAGTGGCAGTATATCTAACATTAAGCTTTTAAAAGATGCATATTTGGGTTTCTTGGCACGTTTTTGCAAGTGAATTTTAGTTTTAATGCAAGATTGTTTAATAGAACGGAAGCCAAGAGCTTCCAGTTTGCATCAATCTGTTATAAAGGTAAACAGGAAACACATAACCTTTTGAAACCTTTAAAGGGTGAACAAAATGGGCATGTGTAAAGGTTTAATAGAATCCACAATGCCTTTTCTGGAGCTATAACCAAAAATTGCTGTGTTGTCCAGCAAAGACTAAGTTTAAAGGCTCAAGCTGAAGTTTACAGTATTTGTTGAATCTTTCCTAGAATCTTGCCAGGCTTTTGATGGTAAGTATAAAGTTTAGGTTACATGGGACCTTATTCTGGCCAAGAATGGCAAGATTTGTTAGAAACCAGGCGCTTAAATCAGCACATTTACAACACATTTTTTCCTGTTTATAATTAAAAAAAATAAATTCCTTACAGTTAATGTAGTGCATTTTGGGCTAATATTTGACGGGGAATGCTAGTACACCACCATTCTGCAGCATCAACCTTTGACGGCTGTCAGAACACCTAACTGTCAGAACACCTACAGTCACTTACTTGGGGAAAGGGGACTGTGATGTAGCCGATAAGTATATATATGGGCTATCAGGAGACTTTTATGTATTAAGACCCATGGGCAGATGTGGGTTTACACCTCAACTGTTTTCGAAGAACATCCAGGGGTCTTGTTTTATAACCAGAGAATCAAAACCTTGGTTTCTCATCTGAAGTGTTTTTTTTACGGTATAATGCCCTTAGTATAGTGCCCCCTCTGGTAAGAACTAGGCTCACCCCAAGTGTCTCTTGCAAGGCCGTAGAGTAAAGCCAAAATTTAGCACCCCCCCGCAAGCCAAAATGTAAAACTTATTTTTTCTATAACTTTTGCATTTTTCTATACATTGAAAGACCTTCAGTAGGTTTTTTAACATACTTTCTTGGGGTTTACAATGGCTCAGATTTGTCTTAAAAAACTAGGCGGTACTATGTAGCCTTTATTTGTCACATACACTGTTACATGTAGCGAGATGAGACCCCTCTGGCCACAGACATAGACAGCGCGGGGACAGGCCAGTGTTGAGAGGTAGTATTTTTTAGTAATTGACAAAGCTAAGTTTGCTAAGTTTGTGACAGCTGCACTGCCACAGTTGGGCAATGCAATATAGGACTGAATGAGAACCTGCTCACTTCTGCCTCAGACAGCCTCAAGTGGCCGGTAGAAGAACTGCTGTTCAGTCACTTCCTATTATGGATCGGGAAAGAAAGCAAGAGCTTGCCCCTTAGTGCTCATGTGCACCCTCTCTGACTGTCAATGATGTCCAATAGCAGTAGGAGGTGTCAGGCTGTTCATATTTTTTAAGCCTATGGCTCAGCCTGTTTGCAAGCAACCTGACGTGCTGTAGGGTGATATGGCTGAGGATACATAGAAAATAACAATAATTAATCACATAAAGAGGGAAAGAACAGTACATTTTTGGGAAACGTAGAAGGCCATTTTTGGCCCTAACTGATAAGGGGACTGATTAGTGATCAAAAGGTCACTGGTTCGATCAATAGGTACAATGTGAGTTGAAGTTGAAGGATGAAAGATTAAACCTCACACCCTCCCTCCGATTGCAGCCACTTGTGTGGTGCACCAGTTTCCCCAAATGCTTTGGGTGTTTATTCACTGCTGTATGTGCCTCGGATGGGTTAAATGCAGAACACAAATTCCTAGTATGGATCACTCCAAACCTGGTTATTATGCCCATAGTGTATCAACATTTAATCCATACCTCAAGTGACTTTTAAATATATTTTTTTCCAAGCAATTTACATTGTTATAATAAACTATTTTTTTCCCTGCGATGGACTGCCGACTTGTTCATGGTGTACCCTACCCTTCACCCAGAACCTCATGAACCTTACAGATTTAGCAGGAAATAAATTAATGAATTAATAATAATCCATAAAAACAGCATCACCGGGTACTTCAGAGCCAACAGGCTTGTAACACTTGTTTCCCTTCATTCTTACAGAGTTCTGTTTGCAAGAGGATAACTGCACACTGTGAGGAGGTTATGAACAAGGTGATGTTATTGCAGTGACCTCCTCTAATTGGAGTGATTATGCGCTTTACTGGGCCGGGGCGTGATGAAGGTCAAGAGAGAAGAGAGATATTTAGAATAACAACACTGCTATAAACAGACTCCTGCTCTGCATTCAGCATTTAACCCCGATAAACATAGAACAAACTCGATGACACAGACACTACGAACTCTTCAATGGGCTACAACCATAGCCTGCTTTTGCTGGAGTCAGATTTAAGTTCAATCACTTCTTATTTTTATTCCAACTGAACTAATTTCCTCCAATTGGTACCATTCAGTCATGAGGAGGATTTGAACCATGCATTAACAACATGAACAGTAAATTTTATAGTTAAAAGAAACGTCTAGATCTGATCCACTCATTTCTTCCACTGAAATAAAATCTCAAATTAAAGCTGCAAGCAGCGATGTATCCTGGAAAGAACTGTTAATGCTTCAGAAATGAGAAAACAAGCACTCATTACCACCATGTTGCGCTATGACCGAGATTTATAACTTTTCTGACCTTGTTTTTGGACCATAATATAGTCACAAATGCCAAATTTGATAAATAAATTACAGACTTTTAAAAACTTTTTTGTAGGCCTTGGTCCCTTACATAAGTGTTCCAAATTTCAAACATGTACAATTTCCAGCATGTTGCCACTAGCTGGCGCCATAACTGAAACTGTTGGTTGCTAAAGAGATTTTTTCAGACATATGCTCTTAACACGCATAGCAAGTTTGAACTCGATCAGACATTGTATGGCTGAGTTATTGACAACTTCCTGTTTACAGCAAAATTTCGAATTTCAACAACCACTCGGCACACATAGTTTCACGAAGCCAAAAAGCTTTGCAATTTAATATCCCATATGCCTTGGGATATGGCTGATGGAGTTTGGAGATAAATACATAAAATCTCTAGGAGGAGTTTGTTAAGTATGAAGAGCATGAGTGGCCATTTTTAGAGAATTTGGCAAAAAAACCGACTTCCTGTCGATCCTGTTTGGAAATTCAATCCATATTACTTATGTTAAAGACTTCGTACACTACATGCAACATTTTCAACACTCACATTTCAAACCCCAATTAGGTGTTAAGTTTTACCAGTTGTTACGCTTGTGCGAAATTCAGTGGCTTTTCAAGCACGTTTATACCCTCAAAACAATAACGTTCTGAGCATTTACAATAGGGCCCTAATGAGAGCAAGTTATGTACCACTGTTATTATGACCAGTGTGTTAAAATGTCTAATTTTCGGTGACACAGTCAATTTTAATGAAATAATTTAACACTAGGGGGACAAAATGTGTGTTTTTATGAAAACTGTGAAGAACAAATGTATTTTGAAAGTTAAAAATGGCTTTTCAAGTATTTTCAAGGGTTTCAAACACACATAGGAACCCTGTTAAATGGCAGTTCAACACAAGTGCACGAGTGAGAAAAGCGAACAAGAAGAACTGCTGGCACACAAAACAGTTGCTCGATGAAGACGAGAGCATCCACAATGAGAACTAGCTGATCCTTGATCTGCTGCTCTATTTCTGTCTCTCTACCCCTCCATGTCTGAGAGAACAAACACAGCCCTGCTCACACTCTTCCCAGAATCCTTCCGTACAATATTAATAATGCTCTCCTGATCTGAACTGTTCCTCTGAAGAGAGAAGCAGACAGAAGGTCATGGCACCCTCACTCTGAGCTGCTGTTTGTCTGAAAGTATCTGATACGCTCACAATCAAACACAGCGCCATGTAAGAACCGGTTCAGTGCTGGAAAAGTGCGAGAGAAAGTCCAACAAAATATCACCATGGACTATATCAGAACTTACATGTGAAATTGAATAATAATTCTTCTGGATATCTGAGACAACTGACCATTTCCTTTGACAATGAAACGGAAACACTTTCTAGTGTAGTGAATGACTATTAACCCTTAGAAGTTTGGGGTCTTTTGACTGTTTTTCACTGCTTTACAATTTGCTCCAATAAAGAATTGAATGTATTTAAAAATCAATGTTTTTTTTGTTTTCAGGCAGATTTTTTTCTTTGTTATCAATTTACTATTGTTCGTTTTAGCTGAAATTACATATGTTTTATTGGCACAAAATTAATTCCATAAAAGACAAGGTCAAAACAATGTGAAAATTGTATAAAAAAAAACACCTGTGAACATCTAAACACTGTTCTAAGCATTATTTGTGCCATTGAGATTTTGTTTTTGTGCTAGAACTTTAAAAAACACAAGCCATATCACAGGTTTTGGGGTGTAAACCAAATAATTGCTTTATGAGGTGGTCCTGCGTATAATTGAAATAAAAGAATATTTGTTGTGCATTTGTATGTTTGACACACAACCAAAAGCCCAAATGCTACTTCATTTGTCAAACCAGCACACGAGTAGATCTGTGTGTCCCAGGATTAGCGATTAGCATCCAAGCTCTTTCCTGTTTACCCACGAGCACAAACTTGTTCCACAAGTGCAGAATCCCAGACATCAGGTGCAGCTATCAGAAAATAAGATCTGCACTCTACCCTGAAGCACTACACAGATCCAGAGCACTGGGGAAAAGTTTTTTAAAGGATGTCACAAGCGCAAACTCCTCCAGCCTTTCGGTAACAGCTTATCTGAAAATATGACAAAACCTTCAGTGTCACATCTTCCTGGGACCCTTCGGAAGGATGAGGGCACATGGGAGAGAGCCGAACCGGTTTGAAAGCCATCTAGATGGGGTTAATCGAACTTGCTGGCTCTACAGATACTTTGAAAAGTTAATAGAAATTACGTTTTTTGGTCATGGTTTCCTGCATCTTTCATTTGAAATATCATAAATCCAAATAGGCCACCTACATTAAGTCTTCGGGTTTCTTTCTGAATTCCCTTCACAAGTGGTCTTCACTTTCTGATTCTCTTTCAGCTGACTCCTCTCAATGCAGTAGGTCTGTCGCTCTTTTAGTTTTATGTCTCATCAGTATATACAGACTTGCCTGTCTGTGTTACATGCAGCTGTCTGTTGCTCTTATAGACTCTTCTCCCATCTGTCTGTCTGTTCCTCTGTCAGCAGTACCTGAGAGACCAAGCCTCTGATGACTCCTCTGTGTCAGGGAGAATGATAAGTAAACCTATACTGCTGAGGAAGTTTATTGACCTTCATGAATATTCATGATAAATGCACCATGAACATCATTGAACAAAAGTTTACAGAGCAGCAAACTTTTCCCTGAAGGCCACTTGCAGCAGACTAGACAAGAGAAGAGACCATTGGCTAGAAACACAAACAGTTTAAAAAAAATGGTTTAAATGAGAATTCACCAGCTTTGTTGCGTGTAAATAAGGGAATTTACTACAGACCACATAAATGACCGTCTCTTCTCTACCAGCAATTAATATGGCACTGTAATTTTCACAAACTTTATCAGAAAAGTATAGATATATCTGTGCACTTTACTATTTAAATGTTTTTTATAAAGTAATAGTCACAATATTTACCTGTACATTATGTAGAAGCGTTAATAAAAAAAGTGTTATTTTACCTTGAATGTGAAATTAAAATAAATGTTACTGAGAAAAGGTGGTTTACCATTTTGTATATGGCAGCAACAAAAACCTTGCTTTAACCCTTAGCAGTCTCTGCATGCTGTAGGGTGTGTGCCAATCACAGTGGGTGTTTTGAATCAAGCAGGAATGACACGACCCACCAATTGTTTTATTTTGATTTCATATATAATGTGAAGGTTCCAAAAAGGTTATTAGATTTATTTTTTTGGCTTTAAACAAACATTACAACAGTCATGACATATAATTAGCAAGGTAATTCATAATAAAATGTGGGAAAATGGGCAATCGTCTTTCAGTACAGACCACAAGTCAGTGCCATCTTGTGGTGAAAAGAAGAGATAACCATTGGAAGTACAAGACCTGTGATATGGCGTATGTTTTTCAAAGTTTTCCCACAAAAAAATGGTACAAAAAAAGTGCTTTGAACAGTGTATAAGGTTTAAGAGAGGTTTGCCTGCTTTTAAAAACACTTTTAACATTGTTTTGACCGTGTCTTTGCTTTTTATTTTGTCTCAAAACTTAGTTTTTTATAATAAAACATATAAACTGTTCGCTCTCAATATTTGCAGTAAAAATACCAATTTAATCCTCTGAATTGTGTTTTTTAGATTGTGTAATGAAATGAAAAAAATATTTGTAAAAAAAAAAAAAACACAACCTGGGGTAAAAAAAAGGGCCCAGACTTTTAAATGTTAAACAAAATCAATAAAGTCGTAAATTTAATTTGTAAAATGAAGATATGTTGCAGCTAAAATTTACAGAAAAGTGATATTTTTTTCTGAATCCTACAAAAAATATAATTTAGTATTTTTGAGTAAATAATGACAACACTTTGGGAACCTTTTAGTTTTAGTAAAGTATTTTTGGTGATGAGTAACTGTTTTATTTGAGTAGTACTTTGATGCATTTAATAGTGCTAAAGTTTTTTTTTGTAAACCTGTTTGTTTACCATGGAATTTGGTAATCAAAAAGGATCAAGATCATGGAAACAAAATGCATTCAAAAATATGATCAACAATTCTGCACATTAAACAATGAATCTGTTATCCAAAGAAGTCGGTCTATGCTCTAAACAGAAACATAAAACTAAATCTTGCTATGACTTTTAAACATATAAGTTTCAGCAAATGTAACAAAAATTATGCCATTAATTAATTAATTAAAAGGTTGTTTTTGCTTTGAAATGTCTCATGATCAATTTTTTAGCTCATTGGAGTCATACAGGGTTTGGATGCAAAAGTGTGTAAATTATGTATTATTCCTTTTAAAAAAGTTCCCATGAATTATATTCACCTCAAGCAGAAGACAAATAAAGCACGGGTGAAATGGTTTTTATGGCTCTTCTGATTGTATGCCGTAATAATCCATCTGCGATGACCAAAGTCTGACGTCCATAAGTACAATCCATCTCATGAGGTCCCAAAGCACCAGATACACACACATCATAAGAACAAAATAGGACAAGAGAGCAAAACTCCTTCTTGCTGATTTTCTGGGCCAGACGGCTAAGATTCAATTACATCAAGCCAACGGGATGCTTTTCAAGAGCGGTGAAAGGGGAGGAAGAAAAACTGCACACATTACATATCCCTACTTTATGATCTTTCAAATATCTGAAGAAGGAAAGAAAGCACTTTAGATCTGAATGCTTAACTTGTGCATTCACTAAAACGTGGCAAACGCAAAACAAATGCAAGCGTTAGAACAAAAATAGACTGCGAGAAGCACATTAGCATGAAAGAGATGGCGTAACATGACACGCTAAATGAATCGTGCTGGAAATACAAACAGCGAGATGCTCATTCTTGTTTGGTGAGTGGAGATACATCAAGTGCGGCTCCAATCGAAGCATGTTCAAAATGAGATTGAATTTCTTCGCAGAGTGGATGTGATGTTAGCAGAGCAAGAGAGAGAGTGAGAGAAACACAGGAGAGAACGAGTGCGAAAATGGAGAGGAAAGGAAAACAGCTATCGTATTTCCGAAAGGTCAGGCACTCTCTCTTTCCCAACACAAATGTGCTGGCCTTTTCACAGCTTCCGAGAAGCAGCTCTAGTTCATTTGCTCAGTGGCAGGAAGTTGTGGCCAAACCTGCAGGCCAATGATCTAATCTGGGTAAACAGCAAAGAATCCAGAACGCACAAGTAGACGATCTTGCTGCAAATTTAATCTGCAAAATGTATTCAGTTTTATTTTCAATCATAAATCTTAATGCAGCAAGAAATACCATCTTAAAAGTAACTAAATTCGGTCCAGACCAAGAGGAACACACTGCGCTGATTGTTCAGATCCACACGAGTCCAAAATACAGCCATGTGACATATTACTGGCCACTCATTGGTCATATACGTCAGCGTACATTTTCCGTGTTTCAACACCAGAAGACTGGGACAGTGCACTCAAAATAGACAAACTTCGATGCTTGGAATATATTACTACCATGTTTTTCGCCGTATAAGACGCACCCAATTTTAAATAGATCTAGAAAAAAAAGGATTCTGAACCAAATACTGTAGTAAAATATTTTATATCAACTGTGTAAAAGTTCACAGCAGTTTAAGAACAATTATATGCCAAACATGTAACATGAACAGTCAGTAAAGTCAGTAAACAGTAAAAGTAAAAAAAAAAGGCTGTAATGTTTTTATTCGAACCCCAATAATTCCTCTTCGTCACTGCTACCAGAAATGAGGAAGTACAGATCCACACAGTCATTGTCATCACTTTCTTCATTTCAAGGATAACTCTTGGATGTACAAGAGGTGCGTATTTCAAAGTTCAAGCACAAAAAAGCACAATGTCACAAAAAGTGCTTGGAACCAGTTTTTTTTTATTATAATTTTCACATAGTTTTGACCATGTCTTGTTATTTTTGGGATTTGTGATTATTTGTTTTGTCACAGCATTTATTTTCTTTGACATAAAACATAAAAACAGTTTGTTGTCAATTTTTGAAGTGAAAATTATTAAATGTATTACTCTGAATTGTAATTTTTGTACAATATCAGTTTTTTTGCGCAATTACTGTATAATGTTATGAAAAATGATTACATGAATTTGAACCATGAATACATGGTTGTACTAAAACTTTTTTATGTATTGCCACAAAAAAAATGTTTTAACGGTAATTTATTTGAGCAAACTGTAAAGGAGTAAAAAAAAAACACTCAAGAGGCCCAGGACTTTGATAAAATGTAGAAAAAGAATGTATAATGTCAGAGAATAGTTCTCTAGTTCAAATGAAACGAACTAAACAAGTCAGGCGTGAAAGCACCCTCAGATCACATATGTCTGAAAAACCTAAATGTAAAATGCTTCATTATGTCTTAATGTAGTAAAAAGCAAGGACACCTGCAGGAGATGCTTTTAAAAGATGGAGGTCAAAGTGTGGCTCAGAAGTTGCCGGATTTTGTCCTGGACTGGTAAAAATTAGCTATGTTTAGCTACTTTCAAATGTTCTCCACAGCTGAATGGTGCTATGCAGTTTGTTTGTAGTAAACTAGCTTGTGTGCAGATGGATCATATTCAAATCATTTAACAAATAATAGCAGTGACTTGTTATAACACTATGAGGTTACATTAGCATGACATGGAAAAAATGTGTCAAAAAAAGTCAAAATTCAGTCTGAAACATAGTTCATGAATTTTATAGAATTGACATTGATCATTTGGAAAAGTGAAGAGCAAGCTGATCAATATGTTGGCAAGATTGTTTAAAAAGGTTGCAGTACCAAATTTGGTCACAAATTGAACACAAATTAATTTGTGATTAGGGTCTCTCATTGGTGAAAGGTGTGGTACCCCTTCAAAAACATATTTACTCCAAAAGGGAATTCAGAGTAACCAATTTTTCGGTTTGTAAGGTAAACTGAAGTATCTGGAGGAAACCTACGCATTGTTGTTGAAATGTCAAATCAGGAAAATCAGAATAATTTCACAAAGTTTTATTTTGGTTAAAATGACTGCGTTAAGCTGGGTCACAGCTGGCCTGCTGCCTGTTGGTGATCTCTTGTCCTTCTGTGCTTCTTCTGCCTATCTCCCTCACAGAGAGATTTACAACAAATGTTAATCTGGTCACCCAATCAGATCATTTCAAGCTAACTTTGTGTTTTAGTTTTTAATTCTTGCCCTGACGGGCAATAAATTCCTTGGGGATGGTAACTCCCCAAATACACAGAACAATGAAATGCCAATTGATTCTAGGCCTTATTTTTTTACAAGATTGAAAGAAGTGATTTAATAATTATTTTCACCCACAACATGTTACAATCAAATAAACTGAACATTACAACCAATGTTACAACCAAACTGAAAAGCAGAGTTTGCAGTCTCATATAACAAGAGGTCATGGTCCCAAAGCCAATCCTTGATTATGAGCAGAGTTAGTGAGAAATGTGAAACACTGCCACGCTCAATCAATTGCCATATCTTCAGATGTCTAAAGTGAAGATGAGGATAAAGAAGCTTTAGTGCTCTGCATGCAGGAATATTATCTATGAGATAGCAGATCATCTGAATGTTGCTTTGAATAAAAGACAGAGCTTGTTCTCTAAACATAAATGAGCGATACATAAATAAGTAATAAGCATCCAGAAACTAATAATGGATGCATCAATCTGAATATTAATGCATTGAACTTCCACCCGTTGTATTTAAGGTTGCTTTAATTCTGACATGTAGGTTAATCCCTGCAGCCAAACCGCTTCACGGATAAACCTTCATTTTCCTTCAAACTGCTCAAAATCCTCACCTTTGCATTCCACATGACAGCTTTCTGCCAGACATGCTGGCTGAGGCAGTTTTTCCCCCCATTGGTCTCAGCTTGGGAATCAATTCAGCGGGGAGGATTTCCTCTCATCAACCCTGCAGGCCTCTGGGAGCACAGACGCAGTCTGAAGAAAATCTGGTCATGGTGGAACCCAAAGGATAAACCTCACTGGACACGCTGATTTGCATGTGTGTGGGATTGCGCAGAGAACTACAAGGTATGGGGTCATCTATAAATGTATTCTTGTCGTTCATTCCTGACAATCTTGTTGTTCCAGACACCTGGGGTTTTCATTTATCCTCAGAACACAATCCTACATGTTGATGTCAAATCTAAGAGCATTAAGCGCTCAGGTCGACAGCCAGTATGGGAAAAATAACGTAAACAATGAATTTAGGGCGGTACAATTGTGCAGTTGGTGTTCTTGCCATGCTAGCGTGGCTTTCCTCCAGGTACTTCTGTTTCCTAGTTAATTGAATACTGTAATGTCCTCTGAGGAGGGAATGTGTGATGGACTGATGACCTGCCCCCTGCCTCTCACCCAAAGTGTGCTGCACCAGCAGACCCCCGTTACCCCAAAAAGGAACAAGTGGATTAATGAATGAATGCATCTGTGTTTGACTCCAATGATTCATAAATAAAGATTTTATATCAGTAAATACTGGTAGTGTCCTGACTACACCGCATTCCTACAGCATCAAACTAAGAAATTACACAACAGTATTCTTGACTTTCTTCATGCATTTCCGGGTTTCTTCCCACCAGAGCCTCGCTTTCATTCTTAAAATGGCAGCTGCTTGAAATAGGTGAAAACCAGGTGTTTTATAAAAAATAATTCATGAGTTCACCTGCATAATCCAGCCTTGTATCACAAGCATATGTGGCAAGCTGAGGCAAGCATGTCCGGCACACTCAGAATAGTCTGGGAACCCTCTCCCCCCACTTAAAGAGCCACGGTATTCTAATGGGTAAACATGAGATTTGCATATGCTGAACTGTAATAAACTTTTATTGTCTGTGGAATTTATTAGTGGGGGAAAACTGGTTAATTTCTATCTGTATTAACAATTTCAAACTTCCTGTTTCAAAACAAAAGAAATTAGTGTTTGTTTTTTGCTTTGTTTGATTCAGTTTGTATTCTGGACAGGTCCTTTTTCCTACGCTCAGGTGCCCTAGCGTGAACACAACCAGGAAGGTCCTCATAAGCTGTGTTTCCATCAACCTAAAAAAAAACCTGGTTGGAAACATCAAAATGCGCATACATTTTTTAAAATGTGCATAAACTGCTAGAGAAACGCATTTACCAAATAAATCCCAATGTGACAGCAATGCGGTGTTCTTTTGTAACAACATTAATCTGAAATGTTGTTTTGGTCATTGTAAAAATCATGTCATCAAAGTGGTTGAGGATCATCACCTCCCAGAATTTTCTTGACAGGCTGCGTTCCCAAAGAGCAGTCTCCCACCTCCAAAAGCAAGACGACATGGCTTCACACATTGCGTTCTAAGACGCAAATAAGTTATTACAAACAAACAAGAACTTCTCCTAACACATCAACTTCCAGTTTTATTTTGATATTTGGTGCCAGTTTTATTTTGATATAAAGTTTAACAGGAAGCGGTGATTTCATTCACTTGGACTCATTTGATGGAAACTGCGCTTTATTCGCAAATGTTTTATACAATATTCCAGTCTTGTACAGAAATTTAATTTGCATCTTTGGATGCAAGCATGGGTACAGATGTATTTCTGGCAGGAACTAACTTCTATATGATAGAAAATGCAGATTCACAATTGTAGGTAGGGATAGATGATTGGCTAGTCATTGTAAGCTCTTCCCAAACTTTGTTTTCTAAATGCCATCAAATGCTCACTGACACACATCAGCCTAAATATATCTGTTTATTTAATTAAACCATCAACATCTCAACATCATTAAAGAGTTTACTTTTATTAAGTATCACATTGTATTTTGCGGTGAATATCCTTACTTAATTATTTATAATTTGTTTATACAAGTTGCATAGAATGTGCACAGAAAGTGCTTTATTTGTCAGAACACGTAAACATGTTCAAGGAAAGTAAAATGCTCAAATATTTTGGAAGAACTAAAAAAAAAAATTAAAAGCCCTTAGGGAAGAGACCTTTAAATCAACCGACATCATGTTACCATTGTTGATTAATAAGGACACCTTTATCATCCAAAACAGAACACAAGGATGGTTGAATGCTTCAGAATACCTCTCCCTGACACACGCACCAGGTGCCGTTTCATTCTTTAAAGAGTTTCCTTTACAGAAGTATCACAATATGAGGGGAAGGTTATTGCTTTTAAAACTTTTTAAACACTTCACAGCTCACAACCTGAGCTGCGGTCTCTGTTAGGCGGATCGATAGAAATGAACACATTTGTGCATTTGTTATATCACTCCAACACCAACATCTGAACAATCCGAGCAAACAAACAATGAGTCTCAGATCTGACCTTGACATTGACAACGCAGATCAGAAAACTGTCTATTTATGTAAAACGTTAGCGTAATCGCTATGAAAAACAAGAAAAGAATTGATTGGTTGCACTGTGGCCCGGTGTCAAGTATTTTGGGCACAGTTTATATCACGAAAGGATCCATTTCAAGAGTCAACTCTTTTTTTAAGGCAATCACTAAACACACAGAGCACGTTCACATTTAAAACACAAACTGCATGTTTTGATCCATTTAAAGCCATTTTACACACTTAAATTAATTTAAAACAGTGAATAATTAATTTCAGAGTTTATGCTTGTAATTGAAGTTGCTTTGGTGGAATATCGATGGAGAAACAGCTTGATAAGGGAATCCAAGCCGGTGTGTGTTTGTGTGTTTCTTTCACCAGCAGATGCTGCTGTGCCACAACCAGACAGACACTCTCCAGACACAGAGTTCTGCGAGAGCCTGCGTGTGTGCGTGTATGTGTGCGTGTGTGTGTCCGTGGCCTCCTGTGTGTATGGGCAGGATGTAATGAGCAGACGTGGGCTCTCTCAGATTACGCCTCACTCTAGATTTCTGTCGGATGTTGCAAAGGAATCAGCACCAGTTAATAGGAGCGATGACCTTGAGGCTGAAGCCCTTTGCTGTGTTCCTGGATGAGCCTCTGTGTTAGAATATAATCATATCATTTGGTCATAAACCAGATGTTTGAATTAAATCTATTGTGTAGAATAAATCAAGAAACGTTCCATAAACTGGGATGCTACTCTGTAAATCACAGATGGACCAGTGAAGATGTGTGTGTTGTGACTTCTTTGTAGGTGGATGCTGAGTGTCAAGGCTGCAATGTAGGAGGCTATGGGTTGTGTTTATACTGGGAAATATGAAGGACAAGACTCCATCTGAACTGTTAGTACTCATGCAGAACTTGGGCATCCATCTCACCCTTAATCTACAGCTTTCTACCATAGAACTACCAGAGAACAACCACAGTGCGAAAACAGGACAAAAAGCTCATTCTTAAACATAGCTCTATACTTTTTTTTAATACCTTGTCCTGTCTTGCTTAGGAGCCACCACATAGGAGAGTAGGTGCTTTGTGTGGGCTGGACAGTTTTGTGATCTCCAGGGGAGCGAGCACCTGATGTGGTGTTTCCTCCTCTGGATGGTAGCAGTGATTTAATGTAGTCATTTATTTTTCCCATGAATTAATTACATCAGGACAGGAGGGTATGAAAAAGAAAAAGAGGAGGGGGGGGGGGTGAATGAAGGATGTAGATGAGGGGGAAAGATTCACAAAGAATACTTACCTGAACGTGCAGTAAAAGTTTGTTACAGTTTGTGCGATTTGTTTGTGATGCAACTTCCTGTTCTATTTCATAACAATATAATTCCAATTTTTTTGTATTATAGGCATCAAATGAATATTTTTTCACCAAAACGGGAGAGGAAATTCTACATTTTCTGTTACAATCTTTCATAAAGAGATTTTTTTTTAAATTAAATTGAATGAAATGGTTCAAAATACAATAACAAAGAACATTGATATTGAATTAAGTGGCTTGTTTCCAAAATAGATCGGTTGAACAGTGTCAGAACCCACATGCAGATATTTAACACACTCTAGTGAGCAACTTCCCTCCTTTTGCCTAACAGTGAATTCTGGATGTATCCACTGGAATTTATTGACTGTGATCAGCTGGAAAACAGCCTGATTCTGTTCTGTCTTCATGGGATGGTTATAAAACGATTCAAAACTTTTGACAGCCAGCATTTTTCCACCTCTTCAGCAGCTCACTTTCTTAGCGCGGAGCTTGGTTTAATGAAGTTATTCCGGTTTGAAAAAAAATTGTGTGATGGATATCACGATTTGGAAAAAAAACAGATAAACCAGGACTGCAGTACATGGCAAGTATTGTGATTTTTGAAAAATGTGTTGTGGGTTTTTCAAATGTGAAAACAACTTCAGATTTAGCACAAACTTGTTTTTTTTTTTTTTTGTGTTTATTGGGTTTTGGAACCAAACTCGTCAAACACCAACAATGAAGGTTGGATAAAGGAAGATGCTGAAGTAAACCATATTTAGCAGCACAATAAAAAAAAAATGTTGGAAGCTACATTTGTAAAAAGAAGTCTCAAATACCCTAAGAAAATAAAGATTTTGGATAATTGTCAATATAAAGAGTTCCACTAGTCATTGATGTCAAATTATGAAATTATTGCTTTTTGGGAATTATTCCTTCCTCTATTTTTCTTGCCTCTTTCTTTTTCTGCTCCCCCATATTTCTCTGTCCTTTTCCAGGCAGGGAGAATTTTCATAGATTTCTATTCATGAGAAAAGATCCAGCATCCCTTGTGCAGGTCTCTCTCTTTCCTCATGCTGCTTTGATTCCAGCTGTTGATAAAACAATGCTGGCTCATCTCTGGAGCGGGTGACGCCATCAATTACTCCTCAATTACCTGGCTAATTATGCAAACAGTGAGCTCAAGGGAGGGAAGAGTGTGTGCTGCCTGTATGTTGGAGTCTGTGCGAGAGAGAGAGAGAGAAAGAAGTTCTCGGGGTAGTTCTGAATCACAGTATCATCCGTAGACGATGGTCATGTTTAAACTGGTTGGGGTCTGAATTTTAAACTACACATTGACATTTTTCCAGCTAATTGGTATCAATCAAAGATCCAGATAGATCTTTTCTTGTCACACAGAACACTCAAGACTACTCAGTACATCTCTAATGCAATGGACTGGTAATTTTTCTCAAACTTTAAATCAATAAACTGCTTGTTGTTGTTCTTGTTCCTTGACTCAAGAGTTTCCTTCAGTTGTCCGTGACACTTGCAATCTCTCAGTCAGCTTGAAGAAGTGGAACGGGATGTCAGGACCACAACAGATGATATTGGGCATTAGATATCTAGCATGAAAGGGAACCTTTAGGATTAAAAAGAGTATATTACAGAGAGTGAGCATGGTGGAGGACGACTATACTGACATTACACATTAATCGTGTATCCCCCCCTGCTGTTGGTGAGGTTTTCTCACTTATACTGTTATATTTAGCAGGGTTGTTGCCTGCTATGTTCGGTATGTTGCCCTTCTGCCTCTCTATAGACATCTTTCCATCCAAATGTGCTAATTAAATACAAAACTGTGATATTGTGTAAAATATTGGCGAATAAAGCACCTTTTCCATTCAAATATTCAAAATTGCTTCCTGATAAACTGGTGCCAAATTTCAAATATCAATATGTTGGGATAAGTTTTTTTTTTTTTTTTTTGCATGTTACTTACGTGCATCTTGGAATCCATAGACGAAACGCAGTATATGCAGTGATCTTGCTTTTGGAGGCAGGAGAGGCGGTCAAGACAGTTCTGGGAGATAATCCCAAACCACTTTGATGTCAGGCTTTGGTTGAATTTTTGAATGACCAAGACAATAAAATGTGTCCGTTAGTTAGTCCAGTAATGACCCAGTTCAGACAAGGAAATGCAGTGCTATATGCATCACTGTATGCTGGGATTAATTCAGTAAATGCATTCTAATCAAAGTTTATACACATTTTTTCTTATCGGATAAAAGTTTTTAATGTATATTTTGCATCTTGGTGTTTTTCATCCAATTTTTTTAATGCCATCCTTCCCCCTCTCTCTACTCGCTTCTCTTCCTGCTTGCCTGTCTGTTCAGAATAAAGGCATAAAAAGCAAAAAATCCTAAACATATGTGGATGGAAATGCAGCTTATGAGGATATTCCAGGTTTGTGTTCATACTAGGGCACCTGAGCGTAGGACCTGTCCAGAATAGAAATAGGAAGAAACAGACCGAAAAAAACTCAAATTTGTTTCTTATATGAATTATTTATATTGAATTAGGGCAAAGCAAACATTGTTTCCAATTTGCAGCCAAATTGATCTCATAAACTAGATAAACAAAGTTGTGAGTCTTAACATCCACATCAGGGTACAAATATAGAGAGATAATTTTTAACAGATTCATTAATAAATTCACCCTAATGTGTTTTCAAAGCACAACGACAGAAACAAAGGGATGAAAAGTGAAAGAGATCAGTTCAAGCGTGCTACCTTTCCTTCTCTCAGTTGCATCGACTTGTCATTTAAATTGTTCTG
Organism: Danionella cerebrum; assembly: GCA_007224835.1. Lineage (NCBI taxonomy): Eukaryota > Metazoa > Chordata > Actinopteri > Cypriniformes > Danionidae > Danionella > Danionella cerebrum. The sequence goes on along the minus strand of SRMA01026113.1, from coordinate 288,696 downwards.
TTTGATGACTGGAAAAACATTGGATAAACTTGTACATAATTTATTCAAATTCATATTCTGGTTCAGTTAATTATTAAGTGAACGACTGAATGAATGTCGAATGAACGAATGCATCTGAATCCGATTTGATAGAATCATTCAAAACAGACTTTCAAATCAATATGACAGCAACAACAACAACACCAACAAAGAAGAACTAAGGTTGGGGTTAGGGTTAGGAAAACAAACTCATTTACTTTAACCTTTCAAGATTCTTTTTTGACAGCTTTCACTGAACCATTTAAAAACCTGGAGCCAAACCAGACTACATAGTTTATAAATAATTGAAGCTCTTTTGGGTTAACTCCTGTAGATGAGCAAGGACTGGATCATTTTCAAAGTGGACAGTGTAACAAATACTGTAGTCCCCCTCTTTCATACATTGAATCTCTCGCAAACACAGATCCACTGCACACACTACACAAACTCGATAAAATGTACATATGCCACACACATCAATACTGGAAGACAACACACACACACACACGCACACACACACTAAAGGATAAAAGAGCTTGTGGCTGTGAGCCAAGAATGATCTCAATGGCTCCTTCAGCCTTTGCAAGAAAGAAAAGAGTATCGATTGAGTCTCAAGGCATTGCCTGCTCCAGTGTGTGCCAGGACACACATTATGCATATTTATATATTTCTTCCACTACAGAACTAAAACAATGATGATGATTAAAATTTTATATATATATGAAATTTAAAACTACTAACAATAAAATTGAATGAGCATAGCTTTCAACAAATGCACTAATCATCTGCCGCTGTATGTTGGGATCATTGACCTATATATAAATATAGGTCATGTATAGGTCTATATATATATATGTGTTTTCTGTTTTTAAAGGTTTACGGGCAAATTTTTCAATTTGCTCAATTTACTTTTAACTAAATGTCATTATTAATGATTATATTAATCTCTGCGAAGATGCTGATCATGTTTGTATTCTCACAATGAGTATCAACAATGATTTAACATGGAAGAAAACAGATAAATATTAATACTCAGCACTTTATTTCTTTCTATTGAAAAGAAAAAGATATTTTAAAATGATCACTTATAAAACAGTACAAGGAAATTGCAATGTCCCATTTTAACTAGCCACTGACATTTTTTAACAAATCATGAATTTCTTAGCATCACGTTTTAAAATACAAAAATGAAAAAAAAAACAAAAAAAAAATGTGGGCAAATGAGACAATACCTGCTCCTTACACAAAGGTAAAAAAAGACTTCAGTCATCTAATTTAATAGTATTAAATTAGATGCAGCTCACTGGCGCTATTTTTAGAACAGGCTGGGGACCACTCATGTGGTCTTTACGGGCAACCAGCTGCTGTGGGCAACGTGTTTGTGACCCTTGATTTACAAAACATTGCCAAATGTATAGTGCCTTTAGTCACATAAGAAATGTTATTCACGGAAGACTTAGGAGTGTGTTTATGGGATTTCCAGAAGTATATGTAGGTTGAGAGCAGGAATCTGTCAAGTCAACCAAACTAACTTTTCTCTCTATAACCCTTGCGCTGTGTATTAAGGCACAAGCCCAGTGGAACATTTTTTCCTCCCATTCTTTTGGTATTGTTTCGACGTTATAGCATTACCTCTGATTGTTGACTTTGGTAGCGAGAATATTTCAAGACTTGTTGCATAGAGAACCTTCTACCACAGAACCATTCTGTCATTTTCTGAGCCCAACCATTTGGGGAATGAAAACTTTTGCCTATAAAGTGTATATTAGTCAAAATTGATACGTGACATTACCAAGTGATTTAACACTTTGTGGAGAGTTTATTTTATTTTCAACCAATGGCAACGGTTGACTCTAGTCTCAAGATTGTTCTTGAATGAACGGCAGAAGGAGAAAAAATGTAGGACTGGCTTTTTAACAATCCAAATGTATCCTTTTTGTTTGTAATTATGATAATGCTGTGGAAATGCATGCTACCAGATGGTACCATTGGGCCAAATGACCTAATGTGGTGAGAATCTACAGCATTTGCATCTAAAAGGAACATTATACAATATTTGTTTCACTATACATATGATTGTTTTGATGTCTTGTACAATGAAAATATACTTTGTGAGGAATGGTGATTTGTTTAGAAAAACATGTTGTTAATTAGTTATTTTTAAGAGTATGAATTAACTAAAAAAAACACAACATTAGTTGTCTTACATTCATATATTAAAGAATTAAGAATATTATACCTGGTCAGAAAAAGAAAGAAATCTGTATCCATTCAGGAGAGAAGAGGTGCCAAATATGACAGCGAGCCATCAGAGCAGACAGGCCTGATTGATTGAATCCTGTATTATTTCTCCTCCCTCGATTATCCTGTGATTGCCTCTTTTTGCTCAGGAATCCACGCTGGCTGTTGTCCATCTTATCAGACTTACAGCTGAAGATAGACGCATAAAGCACACATAGAACTTTATTTGACCAAAGCCCAGCGTCAAGGCTGGGGATTGATGCTGTGCTTATTGAACATAACGCTGGACCAAACTGCCTCTCTAGCTTTTATGCTGTGAATAATGCAGAAGCCACGCAGTCCTTCGAGCATAGATAAATAATCTATGGGAGCTTCCTGTCAGGCTGAGGCAAGGTGAAACCCAGAGAGCCATCAGACTGGCCAAACAAATTCAGTTGAGAGACTTCAAACCGATTTTGTAGTCATGCTACATTCAGGTTGAATAATTATTTTGTCGAATGTGGGCTGAGGTGAACTAAGTACACTCAAAATTCAATATTGTAACCAGGGGCAGGGAGTGACTAATTACATTTACTTGGTCACTTGAGTAAATAGTTTGGGTAAAAGCACTTATTAACCTTTAGAATTATGTGGCCTTTTTCAGCATTTTTTACTACTTTATAATTTGCTCTAATAGATTAGCTTTAAAACATATAATTTTTAGAACAACCCCAGCTAATTTCTTTTACAAATATTTTTTTCATTGCATTGCACAATAATTCTACAACAAACCTGAAATTGTACAAAAATACAAAGTACATTTAGTTATTTTTTACTGCAAAAATTACACAAATTAAGAACAAATTGTTTTTTTTATAAAAGTGTTAATGCAAAACAAAAAATCTTAAATCCCCAAAATAGCAACAACAAGATCACAAGAATATGAAAATTGTGTAAAAACAGGCAAATCTTTCCTAAACCTTATTTATTATTATTACGACCAATTTTTCTTCCATTGCGCTTTTTTGTGCCAGAACTTTGAAAAACACAAGCCATCTCACAGTTCTTGTACGTACAATGGTTATCCCTTCTTTTCATCACCAGATGGCACTGATGGCAGCGATTTGGGGTCTGTAAAATGAAACTGTAAGACTATTGCACATTTTAATAGGAATTACTCTGCAAAGGATGTGTCATAACTCTTTTAATGTAATTTGTTAAAACTATTTTTTTTGTAACTTCTAATTTTTAAAACAAAAACAAAAAATATTAAAGCTAATAATCTTTTTGAAACCTACACATTATATCTGAAATTAAAACAAAATTATTAGTAGGTTGCCTCATTCCTATACTTAATTCAAAATGGCCGGTGTGATTCACAAACACACTGGTGGGTGCTGAGATGTTTTAAGGTTAAGTGAATTAAAAAGTGTTTTTTATTAAAGGTAACTTTAAGAAAAAAAAATAAGCTTAAGTTAGTGACAAATGTCACTGTTCCTCGGTTGCTTTTAAATATTCAAAGATGAGGAGATGAAAAAATATGCTAACTTTACAAATCCAGACTTTAATTGAACATATTTGCATTAAAGGAACAAAGTGACTTTTAAAGAGACGTGTCTGAAAGCCATAACCAGTTTAGACTTTATGGATACTGTTTTTTTATCAAGTGGATCAGGAGTTACTTGTACCTGACTACTATCATTAGTTAACTAGTTACTTTTACTCCTATTGAGTAAATATATACTACATTTGTAAAAATGTTGGATACTCTGCATAGTAACAATCTGACAACCTTTGAAGTAGCATAAATTCAGCACAGAAATAACCCTAAACACACTGAAACACACTGTCATTTTATTTAAAAATATAGTTAAAATAATAAAATATATACACACAGATTTAAACACAATATCTAAAATCTCTCAACAGGACTTTCTCCTTCGCAGTTCCTGGCTGGTAGAATTCTCTTGCCGTCCCAATCCGGAAAGCTTAGTCTCTTTCAACATTTAAAAAGCAACTAAAAACTCTACTCTTTCGAGAGAGCACTTACTAACATAACAAAACAAAACAAAAAAAAAAAAACCTCTGAAGCACTGAATTAATTTTCTATATCTGCTCAAACGTATTCATTGTGCATGTCTTATGAATAATCAGACCTTGTAACAAACTGCTTATGTTTACTCCGGAACTGTTAGTCATAAATGTGTCTGCTAAATACATAAATGTAAACACAATCACCAGGTAATAGCTGCGAAGGAGTGCTGTAGCACATTTTCAGAACATTTTACACATTTTAATAATAAAACACACAAAATATGTTGGCTGGAAAAAAAAGTTAGCACTTTTCTTTGTATACATATTATTCGGAGCGTGGCTGAAAAAGATTCTTTACTGGTCCTCAAACAGCTATGAGTACCTCTGCATTACGGAAACCTTCTGAGCACAGTTGTTTTCTATGAACCACGAACAAAAACCTACATTTTGAAATATCATCATAATAGCGATGAAAAAAACAATATAAAACTCTTACAAGTTGAATAAATAAGACCCATGAAACCCTTCCAGAAATCTTCTGTTGTGCAATGAATAAAGTACTAGTAATTTTGTTGAAGTGCACAGCCAGCCTGACACACCAATGACACCTGTATCTCAATGTACTCACATACTACGTGCAAAGCTTACTTGTGTGAGTTAATCATATTTGTGCAATCACTGAAACCTGTTTCGCTATTATGCAGTTTACATTTAAGTAGCAGACACACATTTCTCCAAATTAGTGTATGCGTGTGCCTGTGAGCTTTTAGTCCAATCAAATAAAGCTGTGTTAAGAGCTGAATGTGTTTACGGCATCACAAGCACAAAAACGAGAAATGAAGCAGCACATTTGCTCAAGCCGACGCCGGCTGCTCTCATTTAGAGAATAGCTTTCTCGTTTCCAGAAACACTGTCTCCCTGAGCTGGCAAAGATTAGCAGAGACAAATGTGCAATATGTCATTTCATGTCCACAAAAGGCATATGAAAGACAGAGAGACAGCGGCAGCGTGTGGCAGAGCTCGATGACAAATACAAGTTGACAGTTTCCAGCACCATTGGCAGACTTCATTATTTCTTTTCCCATTCCAGGAGGTTCCCAGATGTTCAAGCAATAATCCAGACACTTTTCTTCTGTTCTGCACCTTAAAATGTACACATCTAACAATTCATTTAAAGAACTTTGTGATCTGTCAAAAGTGAACTCGAGCACAATCATGACTCTAACCAAATGCTTGATTAATTTGTGCTAAAAAAAATGTTAAAAGCGTCTGGGAGACTATAAGCTGCTCACTGAAATAATACCCACTATATTTCCAATAACAATTAGAAGCATGGGGCTTTTTTGAGCATTTTAAACCCCTTTACAATTTGCTGTAAAAAATTGCCTTTAGAACAGTTGTTTTGTGGCAATTGCTAGATATCCTTTACCACAACAAACATTTTTTCTAGCTTTTCATTACATTACACAATAGTTCCACAAAAACCTGAAATCAGTTGTTCAAAATACGATTCCAATAATTAAATTTAGTTTTTTGTTTTTCTGAAAAAATCAAAAAAATTAAGAATAAACAGTTATTGTGGTTTATGAGACAAAATAGAAAAAAAAAATCACAAATCCCTTAAAAAACAAGGTCAAATCTATTTGAAAATTATATAATAAATCAGGTGAACACTGGTTCATGGCACTTTTTGTTTCATTGTGTTTTTTGGGCCAGAACTTCGAAAAACACAAGCCATATCACAGGTCTTGTATTTCCAAGGGTTATCCTTCTTTCCCCACTAGATGGCAGTGATATGGGGTCTGTAAAATGAAACTGATTTAAATTTTAAGTTGAATTACCTTGCAAATTATGTGTCATAACTCTTGTAAAATTGATTTAAAACAAAAAAAAATCAACTTTTTTGAAACCTGATCATTCTTACTTAATTCAAAGCAGCCATTGTGACTGGTGTATGCCGAGACTTCTAAGGGTTAATCAGAGCAAAACAATGTCTTTCTACTAGGAGAGCACTGAAACAAACAGAGAGTTGAGTGAAACATACATGTTCTAATAAAATTGTGGTAGCTTAAGGAGTAATTCTAGTCCTTTTTTGTGTTCAAAATATAATGGACTCTATTAAGATGCCAGTTCTTTTTTTTATTTTTTATATTTTTTTACATTTAGAAACAGATTAAAACATTGGCTGGAGGGTGAGATGTCCAAAGCTCAGTAGCTGCTCAGAGTGGTTACGAAAGGTTAAGTTCTTGGTCCGACACCACTTCACTGGGTCCCAACATCCACTCTCATGATATCTCAACATCGATGAAGACTCAGCATTCACATCTCAACATGGCAAAGACGGGGTTTCTGAACCAAGCTGAACCAGCTTGTCTGTACAGGTGTCCTCTGTTCTATATCAGAGAGACCAGACACCTCCAAACAGAGCATTCACCTCAACTTCTACTTCAGGTTCTTATCAAATCTAACCTAGATTACTGCAATGCTCTTCATGCTAAACTTCCCCAATGTGCAATCAAACCTCTTCAAATCATCCAAAATTCTGCAGCTCAACTGGTTTTCACCAAACCAGCCAATGTTATTCCTTCATTCCTAACTCCCTTCATTGCTTTTTGCCAAGAGCATATTTAACCACATAGATGCTCACAAATGAGCTATAATCGAACCATCTCCAAGCATGGTGCAAAAACAGCCTAGAACTTCTGTTTCACTTAAGAAGAACATTTTTTTGGAGGTTTGACTGGACCGAAAGCAAAATGACGGTCCAGCAAAGCAATTATGTGCACTGTTCATTTAAATCTCTAAACCTCTGAATTCCAATTATATTTATAAAGACATTTTCAGAACTCGGACAGCACTGTGGCATGGGGATTAGTGCAGCTGTTTTTCAGCCAGTCATCACTTTGAGGCCAGCTGGGGGCCTTTCTGGGTTGAGTTTGCATCCTTCAAATTAATTAAAGACGTCATATTGCACTGGGGAAGTCAATAAAGTCCTGTAAACCAGTCTAGGGTGTTGCCCATATTTCATTAGTTCTCTGGAGATAAGAAAGCTAAGGCTAAGTGGAAAAATGGATGGATAGATGTTCACAGCAGAATCTCTTAATTAATAAAAATGATTTAATCTCATTCCTAGACTACTGCCTTCAAAATTAACAAAACTAACCTGTTTTACTCTAAAAAAAAGAAAGATTTAAAACCTTAAAAGTCTCTGCACGCATCAATTAGCAACAATAAGACTTACCTATTGTTTGATTTTGATCTCAAAGATAATGTGTAGGTTTCAAAAAATGTTTTGATATTTTTGGTTTTAAAAGAACATTAAAAAGAGTTTATGGGACATAGTTTGCAAGGTAATTCAGATTCAAATGTGAGAAAATGTGTGATTCAGTTACATTTTACCGACCCCAACTCGGTGCCATCAGTGCCATCTTGTGGTGAAAAGGAGAAGTAACCCTTGGAAGTACAAGACCTGTGAGATGGCTTGAGTTTTTCAAATTCTGGCACATTAAAGCACAATACCATAAAATGACTTGGAACAGTGTATAAGGTTTAGGAGATGTTTGCCTGTTTTTTTTATTTTTGTTATAAAACATAAAAACTGTTCATTCTTATTTGACAAATGACAAAATTGTATACTCTTAATTAGATTTGTTGAACAATTTTAGATTTGTTGTGGAATTATTGTGTAATGTAATGAAAAAATAATTGTTAAAAACAGAAGCTGGGGTTGTACTAAGACAAAGTATATCAAGCATTGCCACGAAAAAACTATTTTAAATAAAAGTATTAGAGCAAAACGCTTTTCAGAGTTTTAATAACGCTGTAAACTAGAAAATAAATCTGAAGCTTGTAGTACAATCAATATTATCTGACGCACTGACCATATGAACTGGTTTAAAAAAAAGAAATCCCATTTACTCCAGCTATAATACATGTGTCTGTACTTCACGAGCACTCTCGGTGTTCTCCTCGGAGATCCTCGCTACTCAAACACACACACAACGATCATCTTACTCATTCATAAAGTTTCTTTTTGGATTTCTGCCTGGATTTGTTCTCCTGGATGCACACTGGGGACTCAAGGTTCGATATCTCTTACTGCTGTGAGCTCCAAATTCATTTGAGTGGACCATGAGGAAGCGGATCAGAAAGAGGCGGAGGAGGGGGTGTGCTGAGCATCATTGAGAGGAGAGATCAGTACCATCACACAACCATACACACCTGCTGAGTCACCGCATACAATCTTCAGGAGATTCTCACTAAGGCTTCTCTCAAAGATCTTCAAGCTGAGCTGGAGAGGCTAGATGTACGTCATGAGCACAGTCGGGCTGTCTCTTTTAACCTTAGAGGAAAAGTTCTCTCAAAAGTGAGAAATCAGTCATCAAATCCGTATTTATTTATTTAACATTTTTTTTTCAAATATTCGAAGACGGATAAATTCTGCCACACTAGCTTGTTTAGAAAAAAACTCAATTGTTTAGTTTTATTAGTTACAACTAATGCCTACAGTCTTTGCTGTTTTGATTGCGTAAGATTACAGTAAGTTTTTGTTACTATATTTATGCTTCTAGATCAGGGCCGGCCCGTAGCTTAGGCAGTATAGGCAAATGCTAAGGGCGCTGTACAACTTTTGCTAATCTAAAACTATTATGTCTTCAGAAAACAGTAAGCTCACATTAGGTTAAGTGTTGTGCAAAGCCTATTTATTAGTAATGGTAACAATAATATTATTAATTATAATTGCCAACACAATTGCCTACACTAAAAGGGGGAAAAAAGGAAAGAAGAGGAAATTGATAATAAAATTAGCATTGTTGTTTGCTAATCAGCGCTATCTATTAGTTTTAACGTCACCCAATGTTATGGAGGGGCCTAGTTTTTTATGTAAATATTCACTCCCCCATCATTTGTTTACTTTTATTTTAAAACGTTGTATTTTTTATATTTCTTTAATATCTTGTTTTGCACAGTGCTTAATTCATATTGTATTTATAAGGTAATGTCACTTGTTTACAATTTTTATTTTGGGAGCATTTAATATTTAATATAATTAATGTACACTTTTTTAAATTCTTTTGGAATGTGCAATTTCTTTGTTTGAATAAAAGAATATCTAATGCAAAGCTTAAATATATGTACACAGAAGTGAAATTTACTGCAATTCAAGGGGGCGCCGTCGGAAATCTTGCTAAGGAAGCCAAATTGGTTAGGGCCGGCCCTGCTCTAGCTACATGTTTTAAGACTGACAACACAAATGATAATAACATACAAAAAGATATTCCCTTTGGGAGTTCCTTTAGTTAAATAGACATTAGATTTGAAAATGAATGTCATAAAGCTCTCATTTGCACTAAATTCTCAAAACACATCCAGATTTGTCCAAATATGTTATTTTTTGTGCAGATTCATTTTTCTTGTAGACGCAGTTTGAGATCTTTTCAGAGCATCCCTTGTTTTCCAGACTTAATGATATGGTGCAGACTGCAGAGTTTGGATTTTATTAGATATTAAGTTACGAAATGCTTTTGCTGGTATATTACAGTCCATTGCAAATATGAAACCTGAAACTTAATGGCACTATTGTTACTGCTTTTATTTGTACATTACTGCAGGGCAAATATGATAAAATATTGGTAAAAGGAGTGAAAATGTGAATGAGGAATGTACTTCATAGGTGCTTTAGCTGGAGAGATGGCATGCAGCATCCAGCATGGCATGCTGAAACTGCTCTTTTAACATCTTGGAGTGACAACTTTGTGTCTTCAATTACTCCTACATGACATCCTCAAGCTGCTTCAGCCCTTATTTTACTAACTGAACCAGCGCTGAGAGCGGAGTAGCTTCTCCTGAGGCAGTTTAACTAATCTCTTGGGATTTTCTCACTTTAAATATTGTTTTATAATGTTTCTTTTCAACTCTACACCTTTAACCTTATGATTCTCAGGTTAGGTTAAGGAAGTAAAATCTATTGCAATTACTTAAAACTTGGCCAGAAGACTCCTCTGTGGTTTGTTGTCAGAAAAGTGTTAAAATGTAATACACAAATGTTTAGTAAACAGCGCTTGTAATAAATAAAATTTCTTTTAATATTCTTCTTAACCAATGAAGAATAAAATGGTTTTCTAGGTTGTGTCCAAAACACAAGTCCTTCAATGTTCCTTCAAGTGGCTCTCAGATGGCCCAACGCTGAAGAGGAGCATGATTTATGCCGTAAGTTCTTGGAAATCCCCTGGAAAAGTCCATCAAACTGTCCATCAAGTTCTTACTCCACCCACATGAGTCGTTCCATAGACAGATATGGTAACACCCTCTACATCAGGGGTGCTCACACTTTTTCAGCTTGCGAGCTACTTTTAAAATAACCAAGTCAAAGTGATCTACCCTCTACAAAAATGTAAAACATCAATCAACAAACAATTATTTTCAACTTTATTGAGAATTGACAAAAAAACACATGATAATTAATTATTTACATTTTTTGTAATAACGTGAGTTTAATTTGATGACTTGCACTGAATTGAATCATTAGAACAGTTGTGTGTGACCTGAATTTGATGGTAATAGAGTGATTTTTATGGGAGCAGTTGAGCTTTGATCCAAATAATCAAGAATAAAAATGATGCTCTAATCATTTTTTCTAAATTTTTTTTATTGAAATTGAGCTGTGCAGTACAATATGCAGATGAGGAGTGGCGTTTTGCTTGATTTTGGTTGTAATTGAACAATTTAGAATGAAGTTATGAAGCATATTCTGGGTAAAACATATTTTGGATCTGGTAATTTGCAGACGGTCCCTAAGCGATTCCATGTCAGCGGGTTGCACATAGACGGTATTGTGTTTCTGCGAATGCCGAGGGAAACTTGTTTTGATCGTTGCTCTACATCGTTGTGTTACGGTCAAGCCATTGCAGTTATATTTTGGGATTATTGCATTATTTATCAGCAGATATCTTATTGCAAAGGAGAATTGCAAAAACTTGAGGTTATAGAACAATACGCAACGATGACAATCAAATTTGAAAAAAAAAAAAACATGCTATTAATGTGTTTTATGAAGTTTGGTGGTCAGTTTTTTGGTTGTGCGTTCTGCTTTTGGTTGTGTGTATGTAGGATTCGTTCATAAGTCAAAGAAGGTAAGTATTGGTCGATTTCCAGATCGTTTCCTAGTCAGCACCTCTTCTTTAATCAAGCAGCATTAGTCTGAATCTTTCTGCACTTCTCTCTAGACATTAGCAGCCATTCTAATAGCCTTGATTTATTCCTGTTGGTTTAATCTGCAAGTCTCCAGGCGAATGGAACAACTCACATCTGCTACATCTTCTCTCTTATGCTGCTCGCGTGTGTGAGTCTGCGAACAACAGATGTGTGTGTACATTCAATCATAATGTGCAAAGCAGAGTGTTTATTTGCCAGACGACTCAAGCCCGTGGAATTGGTTTTCTAACACAGTACACAAACTACGTCACAGCACTCTGTCACAACAAGAGGAACTAAATCTACACTGAAGAATTGGCTTAAATATCACAATTAATGAGAACCCAAAGCACATAGCACACTTTAATCATGTTCAACTGAGAGAAAACGTTTCCCTTGCTGCTGAAAAAAAAAATCTCCAAATTCTTTATTTAGGCACTATGAAAACCGGGATGGTTTAGTCTAAGCATGTCGTGACACAAAGTCATTCCCTGAGGGCTGTATGATTTAGTTCCTACCTCGTTCAGTAGAAAAAAGGCAGTCTAGCTTCAAACAAGCCAAGAAGAGCTCCATTAGTCTGATCAGGTATGTTTCGTGAAGGTCGAAACTAACCTGTGAAGGCTGCAGCCTTCCTGGAACAACTTTGGACATGCTTTATTTAGTCAATGCATTCATCCTTTTCCTCTAGCAGAACTTTTTGAGCTTATGTCCGGGATGTTCATATTCTGGTCAGGCTATAGTCCATCAAAGTGCTTTCATTTAGGCTGACCTTCTAAAAATTAAGTTTGGTTAAATTTTTAATTGAATGTGTACTCCAATGGTTGTTTTTGGCCCCAAGCACATTCAAATAAAATGTCTGAACGGAAATTATTATAATTATATCTGTTATAATTATATATATTATGTCTGAACGGAAATTAAAATATTATAAAGTTTTTAACTCTTTATGAGCGGCCATAGAACCAAGTCCGCCAGAGCATATTTTAGAGTATTTTAATTTGCCATACATCAATCCAACCCTTATATCCTAGATTTTAACAATATATATGGAATTTGGTCAATATTAACTGAAGAAAGTTTCAAAACTTCAATAAACCACAAAAATTAAATATAGTTTTCTTTTCTTCACATATATATATTTTTTTAAATGTTTATCCCTTAAAATTGTAAATGTAAAATGTTACAATGTAATTGTAAATGACTTTTTACTGGTTACACACACTCGTGGAAATAAAAACAGCTCTAAGATGCATGTTTAGTATTTCAGTTTTTCATTCGTATTTCATATTATTGCTCCATCTTAAGCGGTTCCAGTTTTACCAGCATTTAAAAATTGAATTGCAAATGATATAGCCGGTGCTCTCATAGGTCTTAAAGGGTTAATAGAAAATCTTTCTGGGTCAGTTTGAAAAATTAGCCACGATCCAAAATTCACAATACTAAATCAACATTATAGTTGTGGACCTTTAAACACTCCCCCAGTGGTAAATGTAACACTATGTGAGTTGAATAAATACTGCCACTGATAGTTGAATAGATACAACACTGTGTGAGTTGAACCAAAATTCCATTTAACTTTAACTCTGACTGTGGTGCTGGTTCAATTGCTATAGTGTTACTGCTATGACCGTTTGTACAATTTTCAATTTGAGATTTTCCAAACCTATTCCATCAACCCCAATAAGCCAAAGCTCTTTCTTAGCCAATTCTGCTCAGTCGAGAATAAAGAATCATATATGTACATATGTATTTGTGGAAAATTAACTCAAAATCTTTGGCTTTGGTAGTAGGTAATAAGATATTCATTTTGTGTAAATAAACTGATATTTTCCATCTTCATACCCCTTTCTTTGCCATGTATATTTCATTAATCTCTGGCTATGTTTTTCTTGGACTGGGCGTAGACGAGTGTTGCTGTTAGCACTGGGGGAATGTTCTTACAGGGCCAACCTTTGACGTTGGTAGTGCGCCTTTAGCTGTGCAGGGCGTTTTGGCATACATCTAAACAATCAGATTCTTATCTTTTGCTGGCTTTATCAGCTACTCCATCATCTAAGTTTCTTTTAATAGTGAAGCTACCTAACTACTGCAATTATCCTCTCTGTCGCTGTGACTACCGCTCCCATGGCTACTGCCATCACTAGGTAACCAGAGATCAGCTGCTGGTAAATGGCTCAGATCTTTCTCCGAGACACCGTGTGAAAGGAAGGATGGAGTGGCTCTTAATGTGTTGTTTGTTGTCTGGAGGGCTGGAATGGCTCTTGATGGAGACAGCTTTAGGTTTAAATCTTGTTCTTTTATTAGGGCACTGCTCAACTCAATCCCACATTGCAACTGTGTATTTGCAGCTTGTGGACTGGATGTTAAAAAGGCATTGGTTGAAATTAAAATTGAGAGTAAAATGACATTCTTTATCAGTGGCTTACAGAGTCTGTTACAAACTGGTTTGTGAATTAAAAACATGAAGGTTTTTCTACAGTGATGACGTCAGTTCAAAATATACTTAATATTTTCAATCTGGTTACTATAGTAAAATATATAATTACAACTATTTTTCCGTTTATATAATTTTATCAGGAATATTTTGTCAATTTAGGCCCAAATTGTTATGTAAAGCTAGTTTGAATTTCTTTGAATCTTTAATAAATGGCCAACATTCCCTAAAAGAACTCCCTGACATGATTTGACACATGAAAGGACTGAAATATTTCTAGTAGAACATGAAATGTACTTATCAGTGAATCAAACAATAAGTCAAATATTTTTATTACAATATTCCAACAAAGTGGGAAGAGGAACACAAACCACCAGCCACAGCATCTCCAGTTCTGGCCATACAGCCTAGTGTTGGTGAAATGATCATTGTTCATTCAGCCCCGCCATCCCTCCAGACAGAAACATCTTGTATGATTATCGATTCAACATCAACTGTCCACCCATTTTCTGCCCTGGTTTCAGCGTGTCAAACTAATTTGGAGGAATGATCCTCATTGAGAAAAGCCCAGAGGGATGTTCTGTGGCAGGAGACATAATGCTTTTCACAGATGGACAAAAACCTACACGCTCCATTCTGTTCATATTTGCTTGGCTTGTGTAGTGCTAAATGAATCTAGCCAAACAATACGTTCAGTTGTTAAGAAGAAGTATCATTTCCTACTTTAAATCTAATCTCTGAAAAGGCAAGCACCTCAGAGCCACAGAAACATACAAAACATCTGAAAATCCTGCTTCTACTCATCCACGTGTCCCTTCGACAACGCTGCTAAAATCGCCAATGTGCTGACATTTCTCTTCATTAGAGGCAGTGAGCAGGAACGCAGAGCCTGATCCATGCTTCATTACATTTCTTCATTTAAAGGGGCCATGCCTGAGCTCACACATTAGAGTCATCCACCAAGTAACAATGTGGAAGGGCTGCTTTAAGAGTCCAGATCTTCAAAAGGTCATGTCCAGCAGATATATAAACAGAAATGTACACCCAAGATAATCACTCTTAAACCATAGCAATATCAAGGCACGGAAACTCACAAAAGCAGACTGAAACAATGAATGGTGCCACTACAGCTACAATGTTAAAGACAACTTGGATTTAAATGTCTTTTGTACGTGGAGAGAAAACCTTTTTCCTCCCCAAACACATTATTTTAGTAAAAAAAGTGTTATCTTTAGCAAAAAGTGATTTGAGTAAAATCAAAGATTTCTGTTCCAAATTTCATAAACCAATATTTAAAGATTTAAATGAAAAAAAAAAAAAATCCTCAAAATGCAATAACCACCATACACACCTTTTTTTTCGTCAAAAAATGCTATAAATCCTGGACATCAAAATAAATGTTTATTGTTATTTTTTATTTTTCTGAAACCACTCATTATAGAATAACAAACAACATTGAATCGAGTGGCTGGTTCCAGAATAGATAATTTAAACAGTGTCCGAACCCACATGCAGATAATGAACTCGCTGCTCTGTGTCTCACCGTCTCTACTTTAGCCTTTTGATCGTCTCTGCTGAACTTTATTAACAATGATCAGCTGGAAAACGGACTGATTCTGTTTGGTCTTCATGGAAAGATTTTAGAACATTTCAAAACATTTTCTGCAGATGACAACCGGCATTTTCCACCTCCTCAGCACCTCATCTTCATTGCATCTTCTTTGAAATTTTGTGAAAAACCAAGAGTGGCGTTTATCGAGGTTTGGTAAAAAATGGTCAAACAAAGACTGCCTTACACGGCAAGTATTGTTTTTTTTTGGGAAAATTGATTGTGCTTTTCAAATGTAAGAAAAATGCGCTTCAGATTTGGCACAATTTTTTGGAACCAAACTCCTCATATATTCTGTTTAAAAATGATCCAAAAAATGTATTCACAAACTCCATTTTCCATAAGCCCTGGAAGTGGTTCCATGTAACACAGCTGGTGGTTATTAGCAATCAGCCATCTGTGGCTTGTTTTCTAGAACATTAAGAGTCTTTAAATATTCAGGTTCATCCCAAGTTTTGTTCGACCCAGATGCTTCTCTTATGTGTGTCATTAGGAGCGATCACATCCCCTCACATCATGTTACGATAGAAAGAAAGCAGCTCTCACCTCAACTCCCTGCACTTTGAGCTTCATGTGATCCTCACGAGTAGTCTTCCCATCTTTCCTCTTCTTCCAGCAGTAGCCATCTTTCCTGTACTTCACCTTCTTCCTGTTGTAGAGGATCATGGAGCCATTCTGTGGCCTGAGACATATAAAACAACATTTTAATCTTTGTTTATATTAAAAAAGTAAAAAAAGAAAACAGCGAGCTAGAAGTATATCTAAGATAAAATCATCTTTTCAAATGAAGTACGAGCGTTTGCAGAATTGTATCATAAAAAATATTCAATATTTGAAATCCATCTATCTAGCAGTCTACGCCTCGTCCGGGACAAATGGTTCAGCCGGATCTTTTCTAGTATACTCTGTGTTTCTAGTATAACCATAGTGTAAGCATTTCTTTGTGATCATACACTGGTCTTCAACGTAAGCAACCAGAAATCATTTAAAAATGCTTGTGGCATTGAAACACTGTTTGGTTGATTTGAGCAAAATGCATTCAATTTAAAGCAGCCTTCTTCACTATGCAAGAGACATCCAAAGAATAATTCAAAACTCAGCACTTTTCCACACCAATGACTGGATCCCTCACAACCCAGACCCCCTTTGGGTGAAATCTACAGCTCTTTATTATTATAAGTGCATCATAGATGCTTTAGTTTGGTGAAGTGTTCACCAGTACACAGTTTAATATCACATTCTTTGTGTTGCTTCTGATCTTTAGCTATATGCAGTGCATTTTGTTGTAGATTGGTGTATATTTTTCAGCTCAAAAGAGATTTTGGTGTAAAATTCACCAGATTCTAAAGAGGAAAGAGAGAAAAGTGTAACTGGCATCACATGCAATGGCAATCTGAGAAACAATGGAACAAAACTTCTTTGCTTGTTTTCTATCTAATGTTCTCTTTCTTGAGAAACCCATACTGAGTTAACTACAGATTTCAACCAGTGCTTTTCTGAATATCTCAGACAATCTCATTTTCATTATCGGAGGAAATTCAAACAAATACATTTCCCATTAAAACACAGGTGAGTATTCTGTGTGGGGAGCTCCCAAGAATGTTTAATATTTTAACAGCATTATTCATCACCAAAGTGTTCAAGCCATTTGCAAAGCTCCTTTACCTCAGGACCTGTGGGTAAGTCATTTTCTTTTTTAATTGAAGGCAGTTTGGTTCAGGAAGAAAAAAAGAAGCACTTAAGGACGTGAATGTGAGCCGGGCCTGGAGCAAATTTACAAATCAAGCACTCTTCGTCATCTTCTTCCTCCACTTATTCTGTGTACTCAGGCCATCCAATTAATCTTATCAGAATTATACATATTAATACATGGAGAGGAGGGCAAAAGGAGCACTAACTGTTCCATGATCATATTTGGATGACAGAAAGCCACTTCTGTTTCAAAGTTTTAAATGGGTATATCTGCAAAAAATAGCTTTCTGTCATTTACTCCCACCGCAGGGTTTTCCACCGGACATGAGTTTGATTCCCGTTAATGAAACAACCAGAGATTTCTCATGCAGCCAATGTCACAATACAAAAAGGTGCAGTAAGTGTAATTGAATGGGTTCACAAGACTCCAAGGCCAAAACTTTGCATTCTAGTCAACCTGAACCGATGTTGCACCAGAACCAGGAACCAATCCTTGTTCGAAATTTCAAGTGAACCAGGTGAATGCTTTCCTGGAGTTTTGGAGCAGTTTTAAAAACGCTCTCTAGGAACACTACAAAAGCTTTATTACTTAACATGAAATGGATGAATAAATAGCATTTTCAATTGTCTAGAAAGCGCATGAGAGAGAGTCAATAATGAAAGAATTGTTCAGGTTTGCAGAACCATTTTTAAAAGTAATCAGCAGAGTAAGGGAATGAGAATTTGGTCATATTCAAAAGGGGCGTTGTGTGTTTGATTGAAGTCTTGCAGTCGATACAGCGCATGTAGCACTTCAGCTGCGCTTTAGATACGAGTGCAATGAATAAAAAATGGGATTGTAATGCGTTCATAATCAATTCAATCTCTAGTAGCTGCTGCATGTGAGTGCTGACATATTTGAGTATTTTATGATATAATCATGCAATAAAATTCACAACAAGTCTACTTTTTAAAGGCACAATAAAATAAAAAAAAACAGTTGCAGACACAAAACATGGAATATTTACTTCAAAGGAAGCTGGGAAATGTTAGAATGATTTTTCTACAACAGCTTTCTAAATTATTCATATGCACTCCAGTTCATTTTACATAGAAATATAGACAATGAGCTGCAGTGAGCATTGGGAGAAAAACGTTTTGGCGAATGTTGTATCCAATAAAATGTGGAATTAAAAGTGATGCAATTTGCCTTTGCAAGAAACAAATCAAATGTTTTCAACCCTCCAGGGAAGCATCCAAATACATGATTTGTTCAGTTCAAATAGTATATTTAGAATAAAAACGTTGCAGAAGAAAGTATGCAGAAGAAAGTTAGATTTTACAATTTGTAGGTTGTAAATCTCCAGTTCAGCTTCAGGTTTTACAATGTTTTCTTGACTCCATCAGTTTGCATGAATCCCTTTAGACACTGTTTTCATATGGACATCACACATTTCAACCAGGAAGATTTAAGCCCGTTTCCAGACAATTGTAATGAAATCTTTCCATTCAAATGAAATGATGGATAAAACAGATGTTCACACCAACTTCTACGTACATTTTATGTTTCATTTTGAAATATGAATAATGACAGCTTTTGTACTTGATATTCATTGAAATAGACAAAAAAGTACATTTTAACAGACATTTTAATAATTGTTTTATGCTGTTGTAACTATTCGATTTTGTTTGTACAAGCCTTAACCCTCAGAAGGTTTTGCAGGCCCCAGTGTATGTGCCAATCACAGCGTGGCACAACAATAATGCGACCCACCTATTGTTTAATTTTGATTTCAAAAAGAATGTCTAGGTTTCAAAAATTGTACTACCTTTAATATTTTGTCTTGAACGAGCTATAACATAATTTGTAGGGTCATCAGTGCCATCTAGTGGTGAAAAGACGAGATAAACCTTGGAAGTACAATAGTTGTGATATGGCTTGTATGTTTCAAAGTTCTGGTACAAAAAAGGCACAATGGGAAAAAAAGTGCTTGAAACAATGTGTAAGGTTTACGAAAGGTGCGTCTGGGTTTTTTTTTATTATTTTTTAATACAATTTTCACATTGTTTTGACCTGTCAAGTTATGAATTTTTATTTTATTTCAACACTTTTGATTTTTATCAAACAAGCAAAACCAGTTAAATCCAGGTAGCAGACATAGAAATCAGTTGCGAAATCATCTCATATGAAATCATTACATTTAGCCAGTAAACTGAGCTGGACTGCACACAATGAAGGCAAAAGGTGAAACTAGCATTTTACAATATAAGGATTGAAAATGTAAACTCTGCAACCGCAGCACCCAACATTGCTCTCACTGGCCTCTCTTTGCTTTTGACTTTTAACCTCTTAAGCCCTGAGGCCTATTTTCAGAAAATCCTATACTTTTACTTTTTAAGGCATTTCTCAGCTTTTACAAGGCCTAAACTGCAAATCTTGGTATCAAAATGAAGATAGGTTCTTGGGGAGTGGTGTGGATGAGTTAATTTGACAGTCAAGAACACTGGGTAAGAGTAATTGATGTTGGAATGGCCAAAAATGAACTCCGCCTAAAAAAAAAAACACATGTTTCCTCCAATATCTCCTTATTTTACTTATAACGAAGCAAATAAACACAATCAATTGTAACCACTACATGTCAAGAACATCTGTAGCAAGTTTGGTGTTCATACTACAAGAAACTAATATTCTGTAAAGGTTTTGATTGAACAAAGTTCAGGCGTAATCCATGTTGGCACAGTTTGGCACAATTTGCCACAATAATTGAAATATGGAAAAAATCTTGTCCAAAGCTTCAGCTACGTTCATAGTCTTCTTTTCTTGCTTATGGGACATGATTTCAGCAAAAAAAACTCCTAAAGAAACGCTGTAAAAGGGGGGTAGAAACTCATTTACGCCATCTTGCTGCGCTTTTGGGAACCTTTCATTCACAAACGCTTTCGACGTCGAGCTTCTGCGTGTCCCTACCTCCCGACCATCTGTCCAATCCGGGAGATCTATATATCGCTGGAAAGCTCTGATTCTATGGAAACCAATCAGCTCAACCATTTTGAGACTGACAGATCGCCGACGAATCACACGACGCGCAGTGTGGAGAGACCACCTCTTACGCACGGGGAGTCATTCCATATTTGGTGACGTCATGAGACCAAGGTGCCACAGAAAAAATGCAAAATGGAGTTTTCGCGAAGCTATTGACCGGACATAACAACAAACGGACTTTTATCACTATGGAAATAACTTTTTGTTGAAAAAACGGCAAAGGTAAGACAAGATTTACATGCTTGCTTGGTTTTCGCTGGCGTTTTTTCGGGGAACTTTCGCTCCCTGCTCTGAAATACTTCATGCAATGTTAATGAGTTGCATATCACTGGATTCAGCTGGTTGTTAGCTTTCATTTAATGTAATGGTTTGGGTGTTTCCGTTTATATTGTGGATACATATCGCACATAAACAAAAACGTGGTCATGAATTATACTCCGGACATGTTGTTGTTTATTTGCATGGCGTTCGAGCTGTGGTTAACGGATATGAAATTGAATTAGATACGTTTTTAGAGGAGTTTCCGCTGAACACAACAGTATTTAATATGTGTGGGTTATTCTCAGGGTTCGTGAGCTATGAGTGAAAATGTAACGCACAAGGGGGCAAGTCCCCGGTACCGGGGACTCTCGGGCTTAATTGAGTTGTCATACTAAATTTTGTTCAGGTAGCTGATTTTCAAAGCAAGCACATCCTCTGGTTGGTTTTCAAGATTAACAGGGTTTTTAGGCAAAAGGAAGATGTGAGGTCTTGTATTCCAGCATCCAGAGATTACATCAGTCTAGTCAATTGCAGTGAATTACCTCAACAGCCAATCCAGATCCGCCCTTCTCCTCCTTCCTCATCCGTCATCGATGTCGTCCGTGCATTACTTCCTGGACTCCCTCGCCAGTGTTCTCCACCAATCGCTACGTGAGTTTCCCTTTACAGATCAGCTTTAACTTCAGACTCCTCCGACTCACCTGTGAAGTTTCCTGTTGGTGTTCGATCTGCATCGTCAGCTTAAAGCTGGAGTGACCCAGATCACTCTCCCCGTCTCATGCCTGATGGTACATGATCACCTGTGGACTCTTCTCTGGACCCAAGGCACTCTTCTCAAGAGAGTCATTACCTGGAGTTTGGCACTGCTGCATCTGAAGATCTCTTTCCTGTTTCCCTGGAAACCGCTACTCTAAATACTCGCCTGCATACTCACCTCCGGATCACTAATACCTGTTCCAGTTCAGAGGACACTGTGGAAATTACACTGCACAGCTAGCTTGATCACTGCTGCTAGTTTGCCAATACCCCCTATGTGTATATTACGTTCTTACTCTGTCCATTGTGTACAGTCACCTCAGAATCGTATTTCAGACTAGGAATGAAGTAAATTATTCATGTTTTCTCAAGAAAGTGTTTGATTAGTGCAGTATGTGTAGGGAGAACTGGCCCTTTTACAACAAAATATTTAGCAACTTAACTTTTTATACAAATACCATCAATCAGAGATACAAGAGATTCTTGCTTGCACTACTGTCTGAAGTGGAATACTTCATAACAAGTAATTAATCTCTTTAGTTCATAACATTAATTATTCTAAAAAAGAGATGAGTAGAAGTGAATTCACCAGAAAATTAAATATGTTTTACTGTTTACTCTTTCTCATGCTTAAGATTTTATTTTTTTTTCTGTGAACATGTGAAACATGTTTTGTTACTGATTACTGTAGCTGGCCCAAAACACTTCTTCAAATAACTAGAGCAATTCAATAAAAATGTTCGTCCCTTCAAAGTTTCAGTTGTGTGTGACCTTTATAAATGAATAAATATCCATTAAAATCCCCCCAAAAAACAAATGAAATTTCACAAAAGAGCATCAGAACGATGGGCTGGAGCAGCAGGACTTCTGAAGGCTGTTAACCGACAAAAGCTCCTGGTGTTTGATTAAGGCTGGCATTTAGCCACCTAAAGGCCTGGCATTCCACCTGGCACTAGAGCGGATCTGTTCATCCACGCAGGACTCCTGCCTTCATCCTGTTTTCGCAGCTCCTCACCTTGCTTGTTGATTTAATAAGCCATAACAGAAGTGGCAGGCGGTAACAAATCACCTCCCATGTATTTGCCCACCTGCCCAGCCCTCATGTCAGCTCTTACACTCATCAATCAATCAACCCGTTACCATGGCAACAAGACTGCACCACATAGCACATGTGATGCTGGTTGGGAGATTCCATGAGATGTCTATCGTGAGCGATGCTTGATAGACCAAATATTCCGCCTAAATTCTATGGGGCTCAAGTAAAATACAGTTAAAATCTGCCTGATTTTAAAATACCTTTAAACTTTTATTTTGGGCTCAATTTGAAAGTAAATGATATAAAATTTAAATGAATCAAATCCACCATTTTATTTAAAAGTGGTTTTCAGATGTAGCATGGGGCCGGAGGTCGTCCTGTTTGGGGACCA
Source organism: Danionella cerebrum (assembly GCA_007224835.1). Taxonomy (NCBI): domain Eukaryota; kingdom Metazoa; phylum Chordata; class Actinopteri; order Cypriniformes; family Danionidae; genus Danionella; species Danionella cerebrum. Next base: position 266,029 of record SRMA01026113.1, on the reverse strand, counting down.
TGTGGTTTCATCTCTGCTTTATGCAGATGATGTGGTCATGCTGGCTTCATCAGACCAGGACCTCTAATCTGTATTGGGGCAGTTGCGAAATGGCTGGGTGGAGAATCAGTTCCTCCAAATCCAAGGCCTTGGTTTTTAGTTGAATACTCCCTTTGAGTTGGTGAAGTGATCTTGCCACAAGTGGAGGAGTTAAAGTATCTTGGGGTCTTGTTCTTGAACTTCGCAGTCATGCGGTCGATGTAGCAATCCATCGTGGTTAACAAGGAGCTGAGTTGCATCAATTTACTGGTTAATCTACATTCCTACCCTTACCTCTGACCATGAGTCAAAAATAACCTTATGTAGTGTAAAGAGTTGAGATGAGTTAAACTTTTTATTTGAAAAGTCAGTATTTTCTGTATGGATAACAGAAGAAAAATGATCCTTCACACTTGTAAAAACTTTGATTGATGAGAATTCTTCTGGCAGAGATGAAATGAACAAGAGCCTTCGTACAGCATTAGGGTGAAAAAAAACATTTAAATATTTTAATTTTTGGTAAAATTAAGCATTTATATGTACAATGGCCCCAGACTGGGCACACACAGTGAGGATTTGGTCAGGGTGAGTTTTCCAAAGGGCATGGAAAGGCCACATCATTCGTGGCTGAATAATTGCATGCAGGAGCAGCAGGATGCCATGGGTTTCCCAATCGGCTAGTTTTCATTCTTTCCCTCGAGGGGGTTGAGGGTTATCAATGGTGCTGGCATTTGGAGCTGTGGTGTGAACAGTAATGGAAAGACGCCGCTGAGTTTCGGCCCTAAGGGAAAATGGTGCTGAGGCTTCTGCGTTGTGTGAACTCCATGAGTGTGAAAAGGGTAAAGCCACAGAAACCATTACAGCTAATTAAAACATTACGAGAAACATTGTAACGCTACTGCTTGAAATGTTTTTTAAAAATGTCCCCAGGTTTCAAGATGTACACAACAACAACTAAACCTCAACAGTGGGGTAAACAAGATTTGCATTTTCAGAAGGAAATGTCTGAGTAGAAGAAGAAACAGAGTTTTTTGTGTGTTAAAGCTTGGTGGAGATGAAGGCTGAGCTTTGCCAATACCGATGAACTGTATAATGTGTTCAAAATTCAGAACTGCAGACCTGCTTTAATTCATATTCATGAGAAATTGAAGTAACCACAACATACGTGAGGACAGGTGAAAAGATATCGGCATTAGCACATAATGCTATAGCAAAAGGTAAACTTCAAAACTGCGCCCTCAAATGCTTTAAAGCTTAAAAACAAGACAGTAAAAAGGTAACCAACATTTGGAATGAAAAAAAGGTTGCTGCTAGAATTGTATTAGAAATCGGGGAAACATGAGACAGGACATTCTTGCAATATAGCTAGCCATGCTTGTAGAGGGGTGTGAGCCAGACTGAATGTGTGACAAATAATGCTTCCTTCAAATGACTCCTGCTGAGTCTGTCCCAACTGTGCATAAGGTAATAAATTCATTGAAAGAGCAGCACTCTTCATGAAAGCATCAGGCTGGATGCTCTGGACTGTCTGTGTCTGTCAGGGGACCAGATTGCACCCGTCCTTGATTCCATACGCACTTTTAGCCAGCCAGAATCATGTTCTTCCTGCTACAGAAATATAGGGAAGACTGGGTCTGAGAAAAATGCTCAGCTTCTCAGCTCTGCTTTATCTCCACCCGGGATATGTTCTGACAGAGATTGGACCGGAGGAACACATCTTCAAAATAAGCGTATTCGTTATAGAATAACTTGTTCCACTGTAGAGCAATATATAAAGTCCAACTGAACTTTGTTTTTGGCAAATTCAAACCACATACACTGATTCCTGTAAACTCTGCTACGTTTCTGAGCTTTCAGAACTTGATAAGAGGAGTTCAGTGTTGATAGGAAACTTCAAACTTTTTACCATGGTAATCTCTCCTGAAGGAGAGGCAACTTTCACACCTTTGCAACCCCCTGAGCTCAGACTCCACAGCTCATTTACTTATGAAAAGCTTCTCACACCTCCATCCAGGCTAACTCTGATGGTTATCACCAGAAAGATGCAAACTAGACATTTATGTGGTTTAACCGTGTTTTCTGCATTTCCAGTAAGAACAGCCTGGACAACCCACATTCTACAACTCCGTGAATTGCTAAATAGTGCTCTTTCATGCAGGGATATTTAGAAGTTCTTGGTAATACATTGTATGTACTATCTTTATAGGGTAACAAGTGTCTGTTGGTGTTTATCCAAGCTCAGATTGGAGAGTTGATGGGGGCACACAATGTAAAGTTCAATCTAATAGAACAAACCATCCAATCACTAGTTTAGATGTTCTCTTACAGTGAAAAACAAACTCAACAGCTCAGAAACCTCACAGTGATGTCTGTTCTAAACCACTGACCAGCGAAGCAGACCCAACAAGTGCCTGTACCAAAAAATGGTAATAAAACAAGTTCCCTTTCAGTTGTTTCTGGAGACGTATTCGTTGGCTAACAGACAGATTGGGAACGATTTACCTGATGGAAATCCATTCGTGGGCGTAGGTGATCAGTAGCAATCAGCCAGGTATTTAAACTGAACATGCCTACATTTATTTCTACTTTTTACCTCTTGTATGTATTGTATATTGTACCTCCAATTATCAGTTTAAAGCACCAATATAGATTCAGGAAATCCTTAAGAATGATTCTTAATTCACATAAGAGGATATGAAATTCACTTCTAGTTAAAACAAAAGTTGTCAGTTCGAGGCTCACCGGTGACCTTCCTGGAAGGAGTTTGCATGTTCTCCCTGTGCTTGCGTGGGTTTCCTCCGGGTACTTGGTTTACCCCACAATCCCAAAAACATGCAGTTAGGTTAATGAAATAATCGAAATTCCCCTTAGGTGTGAATATGTGAGTGAATGTTGCCCTGCGATGGACTGACAACCTGTCCAGGGTGTACCCCTGCCTCTCGCCCAATGTGGGCTGGCAGACCCCTGTGACCACAAAAGGGAAAAACTTGTTGGAAAGTTTTGACCAGAATTTATATAAAAATCAAGAGCGGAGATAAAACAGATTTTTTTTTTATAAAAGCGTGAAAACAGGAAGCAAAACAAATGTACCCTCAGAGGGAAAACCTGACTAACATAAAACTACATCATAGGAGGAAAGCTGAACTAAACTGAAAAATAAAAACAAGCTAAACAATACTCTAGGATGACCACACAAACAGGCAGAGGTACGTATAACATTCATATAGACAAATGATCCCGTCACCGGTTAACATAGACAGGGGATTAAATACAACAGGATGAACACACAACACCTGGGGTATAATGATAACTAAATAGGAAGACAGGCTGGCAGAAGAAAGCAATGGGGAAGACCAGGAATAAGGAATCATGTGACGGGAAACTTGATCAAGACTGAAGGAATATACGGAAGATATAAAAATGTGAAAAATGCAGAAAACAAAGACAGAGAACGATGAGAATCTAACATTTGTTCAGTTTGATTTGCAGTTTTGCCATCCTTCCAGTCCATTTTTCACGATGCTATGTGCAAAACCTGCATTAATCCTGGCTTCTTGGTATTTATCTTGTCAAAAGATGGACACAAGAAATGCGCGGAGTGTTTGGGCTCAAATACGCCTGCGGTGCTCTCGTCTGGCGTTAGTGTTTGCACTGCAATTGCACTCAATAGCAATTGTCTGTGTATAGGGGCAGCATGAGCTCCCAAGATTTTATGGCCTTAGCAGCTGACCTCTTTTAGAGTTTAGTTTCAGTCTGTATATTAGGACCTTGGGTATAGGCTTTTAAAGAGGGTTCCCAATCAGTCGGTTTCATCATGAATATGTCTCCAGGAACAACTGATAGGGAATGTCTAGGTTACCTTCATAACCCCCGTTGCCTGAAGGAGAAAACAGAGATGTATTTCCATTTCCATGCCCTAGAGGACACTGATCTGAAGGGTTCTGCTCCTCGGAAAACAGTAGAATGAAGAGTAGATCACTCTCAGGTAAATCGTTCCCAACCAGTTGGTTTCCTGACGAAAACGTCTTCATTCCCTCTTTCAGGGAACAGGGGCTAAGAAGGTAATGTTTTTTTTTTTTTGATAGAAACTCAATGGGAGAGAGGAAAGTGTGGTAGAATGATCCATGAACCAAGGATTTAAATATGCTACTTTTTACCTTCCACTTTAAGACCTCACCAATTAATTAAAAAAATAAATAAATTAACCTGACCAATTAATACAGCAATTTTCAAACCCCACATTGACAGCATCAGCCAAACTCTCGCAGTCAACTTGATTTCTCTTGTTAATAACATGGAAGACAAAAAGTTTAAAATAAAATAATTTTCTATCCTTGTAGGTTTTCCTGTTTGTATTCAAACATGTTCTTTAACATATTCAAATTTATGTAAATGAGGGAGGAGACATAGTGAGGTGTTGTGCTCTTAAACATGTGCTCATTTTCACATTAATTGGTAAGTTCAAAGAGAATTTGCATCAGGTCATTTGTACCCTACAGCGGCCAAAAAGTGCAATGGAAATGTACATAATGGGAAACATTTTAACAAATAAAAAATTAATTTACATTTAGAAAACTAAATTTAAATCCAGCGAAAGTATTTACCGGTAACTTTCTTTTTATTGTAAATAAATGCTTATAGGTTCATTTGTTCCCAGCAATGGCATTTTAGCCAGCTTTAATGAGAATTAAGTGCTCAGTTTTGTCTGATCTTGAATAGCCACCCGTCAGGTCTGAGACAGGGGTGTGTTTAGCACATTCTCTTACACACTAGTTTAAACATATTTACCTCTCTTTTTACAATGTACAGGTTCCACCGTTCACAACACTAATTATCTTGTGTCTCTAGAAGAATTGCATCTAGAAGGGCTTTGGTGTGGTTTAACAACAGGTATGGTAAAATGAACCATATAATGCATATTAAAATGGAAATAAATTCACACATTATTTTAAATCCAAGCATGTATCAATATGATATATTGGCTTGCACATTTTCACACAGATGACCTAAAATTTATGGCACAAGGCGAGACACAGGGACAATGGCCTAGAAAAACTGAAACTGTTTAAATATTTACATTACATTTACATCCATGCGTCCAGCAGACGCTCTCCTCCAAAAATAAAAGTGAGCAGTTTCTGCACTCTATCTGAACCTCAGGAAAAAACATATATGGATAGAGAGGGACAAACAGCTCATTAGACACCTGGCTTCTTTAGGATACACTATTCAATATCTCCCAACCGAGCCAATTTAATTTTTTATTTGGTTCCTTCTGTTGACTGCCATTGTTTGTAGCTAAAGAACGGTATTTCCCTCACACTATTACCCAATTCCTAGCATTTCCTCTCACTCTGACCCCTTCGTAAACCCAGTCTAAATAAAGTCCTGCTGGTTAGCACCCACCTCATTCTCATCCTGGTCTCATCTTAGTCTCACACAGTAATTTCATCTTCATCATTAAAAGGCTGTGGGAGAACAAGGCTCTGCCGGTGGGAATGGCTATAAAAAGCATTGCAGCTTCAATTTCCATCTCGCTTGCAAATTGCCAATTTCTGGAGGCTTGACAACATTGTTCTCCCGACAAAGAGTGAGGTGAAGACAGCAGCTTATTAACCCGGCCTCAGAAGCACCCAACGCTCAGGTTAATAACCGCAAAGCCAAGCGTCTCCCCGGTCTATGGGGAGGAGATGTGAACGAGAAGAACAGCGATGGAGCCAGAGAGCTGATTGCACGGAGATTAGATTCATGTTTTTAAATCATAAGAGAGGCACCGAGGGTTTTTTATGTGTCATCCTCGTCAGCTTGCTCTCTATCTCTTCTTGAGTATGTCTCAATGTATGTATGTTGTGACAGAGAGATTGTAAAGCAGCCTCAAAATGTATTCAAACCGCATTCAAGGCCATTTTGTTTCCGTAATGTGACGTGTTTTGGTGAAAGGTTTTCAAAGAGAGAGGGAGAGAGAATAGGGTTAGGTGTCATTTTTTTACATCAGGAAGAGATTGAATTGTGAAAAATGGCTGTTATATGGAAGAATAGTGGCTCTTTGTACCTGGAGAAATCTAATAGTGAGATATTTTAAAGTGGGACTTCATTGTCTGAATGCTCTAGGGGTATCTATACATGGGTATTCTTTTAATATTCTTTCTGTCAATCCATTTGACGTTGAAGGTTTTTCTGAGAGTGGATGAAATCAAGAAAAACAAGGATGGGGTGGACTATTGTATGACTTTAATCAATATAGTTTCTCATTTTTAGCTTCCCGTTTCACCAGTAAACTAAAATGGATACAATTTTCTTGAGCCATGTTTGACAAACGTTTCCTGCTATTGAAACTTCAATGTTCTGGGAGCAGCTCATGCCATATTAGATATATTAGATACCAACTACGTAGATGAGGTAAAATAAAAGAAGAAGTGCTGGGTTTAGAGTAAGAGTTTCATAACATGAGAGACGACTACTATTTAAAGCTGCAAGCAGCATTCAAAGGGCTCAAGCACCTTCGGTACCATCTCGTCTCTTAGATGGTATTGCCCTATGCACTACAATCTTTAAGTTGCCCTGCAATGGACTGGCGATTTGTCCAGGGTGTACCTCTGCCTCTCACCTAAATTGCGCGGGAGCCCCATGACCCCAAAAGGGAATAAGCGGGTTAGAAGATAATTGAACTAATCAATGACTGTTTTGGCCAATATTCTTAAATTATTACCATATCAATGTTAAGAGTTCAATTTTCTGTGGCCACCTGATGGCGCTAGACCCGAAAGTGTCCACTGTAGATATGTTCACACATGGACTATTAGCACTGTAAATTAGAGGGTGATCAGACATTTTATGAGTTTTAACAACTTCCTGTTTATGGCGAAATGTCAAGTTTCAATGACTGCCGTGCGCACATAGTTTACAGTGTCAAAAAAGGATTCGTCTCTAGGAGGAGTTCATTAATGTACAGCGTGTGCAAAATGACAGTTGTTAAAGTTTTTTGCAATATAACCAACTTTTTCGTAGGTCTTTGTCCCTTACATTTTTGTTTCAATTATTTAAATACTCTGAAATAGCAGTATAAACTGAAGAAAAAGGGTTATTCCATGTTGCCACTAGACTATTTTTGATGAATTTCGTTAGAATACGTCAAACTGAGAGCACAACTAAAGTGCATAAGATGTAAATGTTCACCAGTTTAATTGCATGTGTGAAATTCGTTGACTTTGCGGGCATAGTTAAGCCCCTAAAAAGGGAATGAAACACAATGCTCCGCGAAAGAACAATGCTCAGGGCAATTACAACAACGTTTTATGAACCTTTGGTGTTCAAGTGCTAATTCTACATAACTATGTCTTTCATTAGGAAAGTTTTTTTTGACCCAAACAAATAACAACACAAAATACATCGAACAGTTTAGACAGGGACATCATCGATTAAACAATAATAGTTTGTAAATAATAACATTAGGAAAGTGATCCTCCAGCCAAGTGATGGGAACAGCGCCTCTTGTGGTGGTCTCTACTTTACATTTGGATGATAAGCTGAGAGCTGCCAATGGGGTAATAGGCACTAACTGAAGCATAGGAATGGACTTCAAGGTGGTAATTCTACCAAGAAAGAAAATATTATGTTAGTTTTAAGATTATATGCATTAACATATAATTATTAAAACGTTAAAAGCCAGAGAGCTCTTTGAGATGTCATTGGTTCTCTCTCTCTCTCTCTCTCTCTCTCTCTCTCGCACTGCTGCGTCTTCTCTCTGATTTAATTTTTTGTTTAAAATACATGGCCTCCCACTTCATATCGCTTCTGACCTGTTCAATCCATAGTTCTGGAAGGAATTCTGTCATACTTTTGGTTTATCCGTCAGTCTGTCTCTCTGCATGTGGAACTTGCGAATAAAGACCTCCGTCGGCTTTTAAACTGTCTGGCTGTGTTCAATCCCATATCGTGGAGTGAATTCCTATCATGGGCAGAGTAAGCTCATAACTCCGTACCCTCCTCTGCTATGAGACTGTCCCCTTTTTGAGCTACCCTGGGTTACCTGCCTTCCATTTTCCCTTCCAAGGAAAAGGAGGTGGCATTTCCCTCAGTGAAAGTTTCCATACATAAAACACACTTTTAAAGACTCATGAACATGTGGCCAATCGCTCCACTCACAAATCTTCCACTCACTTACCCGTTTCGCAAACTTGTACCCTGTTTCATCTGACCTTTTTCAATTCCTACAATCATAAACTCTGGCTGCCTCTGCTTGCCCAACTTTTTACCTTGTGTCCACCTTGTCTATAATTGCTCATATATGTTCACTACACCTCCTTCTCCGATGTCCATTGAGGTTTCACCAGCATATAAAGTCAAAAAGCTTTAAGGTTTTGGGATAGGAGCCGCCAATTCTTAGTAGATTACGTAGTTACAATCCTGATGAGAGGAACTGGATCCCTGCAAGTGCAATTCTCAATCCATCCCTCATCACCTACTTTTATACGGCTCATCCCTTCACCCGGAGTGCGATTATGAGGGGGATACTCCCATCAGGTCTCTCTCTTTCCGCCACTCCGAGTTCTCAGGCTTTTTCTCTTCTCTCTCATCAACTCCCATATTTTAGACATGCTCTCCCTCACTGTCTTCTTTGTGAAGTCATTTGTTTTTATACTGTTACTGCTTTCAAGCCTTGTATTATTCTTCTGAGTGTCTATTTTTTGGCATGATGATTTCGCCTGTTTTTGTTACCGGTGCCATTTTTTGTTGACCTTTTGTTTGGACTGTTGCTAGATTATTGTTAGTTTTTTTGGACTTTGTCTTACACTTGAATTTTGACAAGATATTCAGCATAGGGCTTGTAATTGGGCCTAAAATTTCGACCTGGCCTGGGCCGAGAGAGTTTAGCCTGACCCAAACTTGAGACTGTTTACTGTTTTAAAGCACAAGATTATTCAATGAACTGAACGAGGCGGAGGCCAAAGAACTGCTCCGCCAAGTGCTAATACAATACAGTAGAAACCATGGCTGAAAGTTAATTATATCCTGTTCACATGGTAACAGAAACATAATAAAGATATTAATAATATCTGGGCTGAATACATGGCTAAAACGATGAAAGCGGCAGTTGTCTCGTCAGTTAACCCACAAAATGTGTATTGCTGGAAAAATGGTTCAGTGTTTAAGGAGGTTTACCTGAACTAACTTCACTATGATGCAAATTGAGCTTATTTTAGCAAGAATCACAGAATTTTCTGGAGAAAAAACGCTTTGGGGCTAAAGGTTTGTGAGACAAACGCCACATCACTTCAATTTTCAGAGCACACAAAGTATAACCAGAGCAGCTGTTTTTTTGTCTCTTAGTCCAGACCAACAAATGTGCTCCACAAATCAGGCTTTTCCATAATTAATGATGGTTTATATGTTTGAAAATGATAAAATAAAATAATCCAGTAATCGTCGTTTAGCGAATCTGGAAAAGTTGGCAGCTGCGTCTCCCTCTAAAGCCGTGAGTTACTATGGGAAGGGTATTGGGGGATTGATATTTCCTAACCTGAGGAACCAGTGCTCAAATTCAATCAATACCTGCCAGCAAACAGAATCCAGTATTCTCACATAGAATGTGATAAAAATGTATTCTAAAGATAATCTCTAGAGACAAGCTTCTGTTTCACCTCCACTGTGACCATTCTCGCACCAATATGAGCGCATAACATGACTGCGCACCACAGTGCCCGATGCGGGTGCGGGCAAAAATCTTCAGCTCTATGCCAGACAATTTGAAAATATAGTAAATATAAAGATGTGAAGCATAAGTAGTAAACTTTAATTAATACACACTTTACTAATTATTCTCCAAGAATGAGAGCAGAGGACTGTGAGCATATCTCGATACTCAGATATGACTGCGTAAAAATCCATCTACATTTCTAGAAGCTTTAGATGAGCAGCTGACAGGATAAACTGAGCTTCAGCGTGACATGTGTCTCTAAGAGCGGGAACATCTAATCAAATCTCTTCTATCCCAAAACAAATCCATCACACACAATGTTCTATATTTCTGGAATGCTCCAAGCAGCTGCTGTGTGAATCTCTGGATATCGCTGATGGTTTTCCTCTGACATAGAGATAGATATTTTTACTGCCGCTAATTTACTACTGGAAATCTGTCAGCCATTAATTGGTGCAGCTGTCTACAAAAACTATTTCCTTAAAGCGCTGCTGTAGTTCATCATTAATTACTCACCCCCATGGTACTCCATATTAGCCTTTCGTTCATTTATACACAACTTCATTTAACTGCACCAAAACTTGAGGTGTTGGCTTCACCATTGACAGTTTTGTTCAGTGAGCAAACCAATTGACTCAGGTTCAAAAGAGATGCATGAATAAACAAAGCAACAAAAATAATTGATAAATGAATTAATCAATGTCAAACAGCAACACTTTCTAGAAGGTGATTTATTTGATCAATTTAACTAAACCCGTCCAATGAGGTCTTAACTACCTCCTTGTAACACTGGAATCCGTGGTAGTGTTGGTATCTATCACAGGCTCATTTAAATATCTTAATTTATGTATTATGTGTATGAAAGATGAAATAATTCGGGTAACCTACTATTATAAGAGGTGATCTAGATTTGAGGAGCGTTTCTCGAGAAGTGTAGAGAGATTCCGTGGGAATGACTTTGAAAGACTGAGGAAAAGAGAGACATCAAGACCTGTTTAATGACTGAGCTACACTCCCTTCATTCTAATCTTTACAAATAAACACACAACATTGGTGAATATTTTTTGACAACACAATGGAAATGGTTACGGTTCATTTCCTTTAGATTTTCACTCATTTCATCTCCAAATATACTTACCTGCCACTAATGGACTTTATTATCCTGTTCAATCTGGTTCCGGCTACTTCCTGGTCGGCAAAATTCTCTCAAATTAACTTAATTTTATTAAAATGTGTTACATTTAATATAGCTACTTTAATATAAGTATGTAATTCTAGTGTACACTCACTGGCCACTTTATTGGATACACCTGCTCGGACTCCTTTTGCCTTCAGAACTGGTCATGACATAGATTCAACAAGGAACTGGAACCGTTCCTCAGTGATTTTGATCCATATTGGGATTTTAGCATCACACAGTTGCTGAAGATTAGTCGTCTGTACTGCATATCCATGATGTGAAATTCCCATTCCACCACATCTGCTCTACTGGATTGAGATCTGGAGACTGCGGAGGCCATTTGAGTATAGTGAACTCATCATCATGCTGGAAGTAGGCATCGGAAGACTGTGGTCATAAAGGGATGGAGATGGTCAGCAACACTCAGATAGGCTTTCATAGATACTTCATGTTGTTGACACCAAATTTTGACTCTACCATCCGAGTACTGCAGCAGAATTCCAGAATCATCCTGAAATGCTATTCTGCATTCCTTGATTATATCCAGCGATTATTTGAGACATTGTTGCCTTCCAATGAACCACTGATCACTGGCATCAACAAGGAATTCGCACCCACAGAACTGCCACTCACTTGATATTTTATCTTTTTCAGATCTTTTTCTGTAATGGTTGTGCATGAATTTCCTCTAGATCAGCAGTTTCTGAAATACTCAGACCAGCTCATTTGGCACAAACAACAATGCTACGTTCAAAGTCACTTAAATCGCCGTTCTTCCTCATTCTGATGCTCGCTTTGAACTGCAGCAGCTCGTCTACATGCTTGAATGCATTGCGTTGCTGCCATGTGATTAGAAATTTGCTTTGACGAGCTGTTACAAGGGTGTACCTAATAAAGTGGCCAGTGAGTGTAGACAACAAACATTTATCTGCATGGTTTTTATAAGCCTCATCCTGTTTCGACTCATCAGTGTGTATCCCATTTGATTGTGTAATCCACACATGCACCTCCCTGTCCTGAGCCACCAGAGCCAGAAATAAACTGGTAGTAATTTACTATATCTATACAGTAGAACCTCTCAGAGCCATAGGGATCATAAATCAAAGCTGAATGAGGGTGCAGGTGGGCACCACAGGTGGTAGAGTGTGGCGCGGCGTGTGTGCTTTCTCCTGAATGTCTGACTGAACTTGCAGCTGTCACACACATGCACACGCACACGCACGCACAGACAGAGGCTCTAACACAAGAGGCTTTTTCACTGGGGCATCAGTGTAGTGTCCTTACCTGGTTTCCATTCCAAGAATCACTCTTCTTGTTCCAAACTGATTAGCAAAACTCATGCAATCGGATTTACAATTGTTAAGTCAGAGATGCCCTTGCCCAATGCTAGGCCATAAGGATGGCACTGTGCATGTCTCATAGCAGGCGACATGCTATTAAGATCACGCCTCATTAGTGAGGACGAGGAGGCCGCTGATAAAAACCCCAGAGAAGCACAAGCATTTAACCGGCTTTCATCAAAATAATAGTGTGTTTTGTAGAGAGCAGGGATCATTTGTTGGTCAAAACACTTCACAATTCTTCAGAGATGTGGGCCTCAAGGGATCACAGAGAAACCCGTGAACATGGCGGGGGCATCCCTGAACAAACACTTATAATCCATCAAATCATCTCCGTAAGATGTTTACTCCAGGTGACCACCAGGTGACATTCAAAATATGAATCATAACCCACTGTAGAAGACTCTGGAAGCAAGGTTTAAGATGGGATATTGGAAAACACGGCTTTATTTAGCTTTAAACACTGACGATGCTAACAGCTAACAAAGCTGCATTGAAGAAAGAGAGAGAGAGAGAAAGAGAAGGGCCTCAAAGAGCCAAGTGGCCCTTTGAAAGTTCAAAGCAGAAAAAAGAAAATAGTTAGCCCACTCATTGTTGTGATGTAACTTCCTGTCTGTGGTGTACTTTCTGTTCTAGCTCAGAACAATAGGCTTCTGAATATTTTTTTCTAATACAGGTCGTAAATATGTGTTTCAGCTATGTTCAAATATCCAACTTTTACATCTTTATAAGGTGACCAACATCAATTTTCTGGGGCAGGAGTGGGAAAATATGCAACAACCATTAACCACAACTGAATAAAAAGTAGACAGTGGGAGTGAAGTAAAGCTATAATGATGATCAATCAATCAATCAATAGGTGACTAGACCAGCATTTACCTAAAATATATTTACCCATGCCATTGTACATTGTTTGTTTGGCCACATTCAGCTCACAAATAAGGTTGATTTTAACAACTGATATTTGAATTTAGCATAAGAACCTCATTATTTTACTCTGATTAAACTAAAAATAATAATAATAATAATAATAATAATAATAATAATAATAATAATAATAATAATAATAATAATAATAATAATAATAATAATAATAATAATTAATATTGTATGATGTAAAACTATTGGGTGTAGAATTACACAAATGTCCATGCACCTCAGTTTTTTACCTTAATTGTAAAATTGTCTAAATTAATTTAAAAAGCTAAGATTTACTTGTGGGCTCGTGAAGCCAATCCTCTCCGCAACTCGCCAAAGCTGAACCTACAGCTACTAAAAATCTGTAGATTCATAGTGGGTGAAATTCATTTGAACTAGGAGCAAGCCAGTGTTTGAAGGAGCATCAAAACTTTTTTCAGAAATCTATGAAAAACACTTGAGAAACATAACTGTACTGGAGTACTGGAGTGGAACAAAGGTGAGCATAGATCCCATTAGTAAAACATATATTACTAACTCATTCATCAATGCTGTTCAAAACCCTTCTCATCAGGAGACGCTTCTGTCTTGATGTTAACTTCCTGCCTGGACATCTCTGTAAGATGGTTGCACAAACTTTTGGATCACCTTTGCTAGTATTTTGACTGATATGTAAAGCTTTGATGATCTTTTTGTAGCCCTCACCTTTTTGTGTAAAGAAGTTATTTCCTTTGTTGGATTTTGCGATCTGTGGGGAGCTATTGCCGACAGGAAATGGGCAGGGTTTTTTTGTTTGTTAAATAATGCCTTTTTACAGTCACCTGTCTGTTGGATACCTCTTAAATGAAATGTATGTAAATTGGAATTTAGAATTTATTTTCTGCAGTTACTTTTGTGTGTGAACAAATAAACAAATCTTGTCTGCAATAAATTGCCAATATTTGGAAGCAAAGTGTAGTATAGAATATTATAGAAAATGGAAATTTAGTGTTTCCCGCAGTGGGGTTTATGCTGAGCACTGAGCACATATGTGCACTTTGTAACAGCTAGCACTACATTATGTGTTGCTCTTTAGAGGTTACACCATTTTCTCAGATTTCATTCTTGAACATGGGTAATTGATTAACTAGCCATTTACAAGCTTTTGATCTAAAATCACTAGAGCCATATAACTGGACAACCATGAATAATAAAAAAATATATTGAGAGTTATCTATATAGATATGCATATAGAGAAGAAACCACATACTGGCCAGTCTGTGCATGAAATGGCCCAGTGTGACGTGGCTCAAGCAGTTTTAATAAATACTTAAAGCCAAGATACTGTGTTGTTGAAGATCAGCCTTTTCCTCTTGAGAGTCTAAGTCCATTCTGCGATCACAGAGTTCAAACCATGCTACAGTTTAGTGAGTTTATGTTACTACATGAACACCATATAAAAGTGAATATGATTCTTATCAACACCAATTTATGGTTTAAAGGGTATGGGATATTGGCCACAGATTTAGGAGAAATTGTCACTTGAATAAGTTATAAATATTGAGTTATTTATCATTAAGGAGTAGTTACATTTATTTTACATTACATTAGATTACATTGTTTTACATTTATACGTTACATCTGGCCCTTTGAGGACAGCCATTATGCCAATGTGGCCCTCGTTGAAAATGAGTTTGACACCCCTGCACTAGTGCATCGCCCCCTTCAGGGCTGTATGTATTCATCATAAAAATGCATGAACCAAATCAAGACAGTTGAGGATGACTACATGAACCAATAAACTATCTAACTACAGATAGATAGATAATAATATTCCTTAGAGAAACTCATTCCACTGTCTAATGCAAGTGTGTTGGGATGATAGTGTTACCGCTTTTATTTCTTGCATTAGAGACTGGAATAGTTAATGCTCAAGTCCCGCGAGGGTACAAGAGAGCATTTTGGGTCAGGAATTAAAAGATTCCTGCATATGATTTGGCTCTATTAGCCTAATGTATGCAAATACATACAGAATATACTACACAATAAAGTCAGGAAGTTTGGACTCTGAAAGATTAGGAGTACCATTCCCTCCTGTACCTTTAAGACACAATATCGGCAAGTAAAAGTGAACAATAAAAAATGGGGAACATCAGGAATCAAAGAGGAGGAGGAGCACAAATAACTTTCCAAGACTCCCTCTCTCTTTCTGCACATTTCTATTCCACCTGTGTGAACTTGGGCAGACCGAGTCAGAGAAGCAGAAAGCTTTGTAATTATTCTTTAATTTATTGACTAATGGCCAGCAGCTCCCTTGACAGCAACCATTGTTCTAGTGTCTTGCTCGGCTTCTCTCTAAACATTCCTCATTTAAAGCGTATCACAGCACAAAATACAGATGCCCCTCCGGTTGTGTCTGGAAACATGATACTCCAGGAGTTACAGGAATGGGTGTATAGTTTGGCATGAGCTGGTCTGTATTGTAGTAATATTACGAATTTCAGTGATGCAGGGATCACATTACTCTCAGAGTGACACTTCTCTCCATCCCCTTTGCTCTCTCTTTTTCTACTGCTCATCCTCTGTCTTTTTGTCTCACTTGGTGCTATTTGTGAATTTAATCAACAGAGCAATGCAGACGCAGCCACTGAGGATGACAAAAGAAGAAAAATGAGAACCAGCTTACAAACACAGGGCTACATACAAGCAAAATGTGCTGTAGCCAATGTGTTTCCACATAAAACAGGAAGCAGTGTATTTGAGTAAAGTCAACCGTAGATATGTATACGTAGATACCTTATAACGTGATACCTTATCCATGGGCTGTCACGTATGTCGTCTTGGGGGCATCTTAGTAGGGGAATGGACAGATCCAGAAGTTTCTACTTTTCAATTTGCTCTAATAAATTTCTTTTAAAATGTTTTTTTTTTGTGGGAATGCTTGATTTTATTTTTTAGTACAACCCCAGCCTCTTTTAAACATATATATTTTCAATAATTTACATAATAATTTTACATTTGTCAACTATAACAAGTATTACATTTGTCATTCTTCCCAGCAAAATCCCCAAAATTCAGAACAAACTGTTTTTATGTTTTATATTAAAAAAATCTAGTGTTGAATCATAAATTCCCCCAAAAAGCAAAGACAAGGTCAAAACAATGAAAAAAAACAAAAACCAGGTAAAACACTAAACTAAAGCACTGTTCCAAGCACTTTTTGTGACATTGTGCTTTTTTGTTGTGATGTTGCAGGGATATTATTATTATTATTATTAATAGTGTTCATTTTGTGTCAAAATACATTTTTTATATATTTGAATATAGACATTGTATTTGTGACAATATATTCTATTAATTTTTAGCCTGTTCTTTTGTTGTTTTATTTTGGTTCTTTATGTATGTATTATATTTATTTCTTTTTGCATTCTTGATCTGGATCTCCATATTATCGACATCGTTATGATTCCCATTATTGTTGATGACGAGTGTTTGTATGTATGTGAGAATGTTTGTAAATGTTCATGTAAATGTATATTAAATAAGCAAAAAGTTGTGGCACAATGGCAGAGTGGGTAGCACTGTGGCTTTCCAGTTAGAAGGTTGCTGGTTTGAGCCTCACCGAAGATCTTTCTTGAAGGAGTATGTCTGTTCTCCTTGTGGGTTTCCACTGAGTTTTCCAAAATTTTGCAATCGTCTCAATTGAATTATCTTGTTGCCATCCGATGGACTCGCTGATGACAACATTAACACCGCCCCCTAGTGGATGGATGGTATCAACTCCGGAACCTTTCTGAACAAAAATAAGCATTCCCACCTAATTATGTATAAATGCTTTTCAATTTGTATGCATACACAGTGTTGGTGCTTCCTAGAGGAGCCAGACTAACACTGGAACTAAATATCTGGAAATTGCATAAAAGCCTCTACATTTAGCCAAACATAACCGCACATTCACTTTCCTCAATCAGAGGGCAGTGTGGCTAAAAATTTGCATATTAACAAAAGTTTAAAAATAATGTAAACTGGTTTTCAGATGTGCGCATCCAAAAAGGTCTTGTGTATATAGTTCAACTGATAACTAGTTATAAGAAGGTTAGTATTCTAGTTATCTACTGAAAAGAAGGACACAAATGCTGGCAGAAAGAAGAAAGTACAGTCTCTGCAAACGTTACTACTAAACGTGGGATCAGCAGTGATTCTCCTGCTGGGCTGATGATGGATGTCCAGCATATGGTGGAAGAAGCACTACTCTGCATGAGCCCAAACCCACTGCTCAGCAGAGGGCATCATGAGTGCCTGTCACCAACAGCACAAATGTAATCTTCCTATCTATCTCCTGTTTATATTTTTTAGCTATAAATAAATATCTCCCTATCCCGACAGAAAGGGCAATTTTATTCATATTTTTACTCACATTGGGAACTTTATCGCCAATTTTCAAAACTTTTAAGTTCTTAGACAGTCAATGGGTGGAAGCTGGACTGCCTGGGGGATGCAGTAGACAAATTTGATTCACAAAGGAAATGCACTGCTACGTGAAGTTCAAATGAGTGTATCTCTGCCCTAATAATTTCACTGTAGACCAGTTCATGAAAGCAGGCCAGTATTATGAATGATTTGTTGCTTTGGAAAGTTGTATACTTCCGGACTGTTCATGATCCAGCGGTAGCTTAAACCATAGAAGTCCGGGGACTTTTTGAGCATTTTTTACTACTCACAATTTGCTCAAAAAAAACATCTTTTTCATGGTAATACTTTGTATCATTCACAATTCTCAACAATCCTGAAATTGTACAAAAAATATATTTCAGAGTAGTACATTTAGTCGTTTTTTACTGCAAAACCTAACCCAACCCACCCCCACCCCCCACCCACAAACAAAGGTAAAAACAAGTTCAATGTGAAAAAATTGTATTAAAAAACTAGGCAAACATCTCCGAAACACTGTTCCAAGCACTTGCTCGGCCATTGTGCTTTGTTTAGTGCCAGACCAGTGAAAAACACAAGCCATATCACAGGTCTTGTATTTTCAAGGATTATCCATTCTTTTCACCAAAAGATGGCACTGATTACCCTCTGCCAGGAGTAGCGGCTGGACACCACGAAGGCCACTAGGAACCAAAGGGGCCCAGGAGGTGTCCACTGACCGGGTCTAAAGTATCGCAGTCAGGCCAGTTGAGTCACTGGAGATTGGCTGGATTCCTGTCCCCCGGAAGAACATGCTGGGCACTGAATCGCCCATTTCCATTGATGAATGCACCAGCACATCAGGACCCCATAACTCTAGTCCAGAAACTCACACACCACCGGACTGAAAGGATTGAAGGAATCACAGAGTACCCCTACCATTAACCGGAGCCGCACGCGTAACTTGTTCACCATTTCACCCACAGAGTGCTGAGTGACTCTTTATCATTTTTATGGTGCCATTTTTAAATAAACATACTATGTGCAGCCCTGAACAATGCCAGTGTGTCTATGTCATTCTCTCCACCTGCTACAGTATTCATATTTCTGAAGCATCCTCTCATTTTTTTTGAGAGAGTGTGTGTGTGTGTGACCAGCAGAGCAGCGATTGAACAGTGTGTTGTGTGTGTTTGGTTCTGGAGCATGCATCTGTTCACATACAAGTCTGTGTCTGCTTGTCAAACATGGTTAACACTTCTTGGCTCAATGCTGCTCTTCTTTCACAGCTACCCTCTCAAATCTGAAGGAGATCATCTCGCTGGAGCCTTTGGGGTGAAGCCTGAAGAGAAGAGTCTGCGTACTGAGGAAGTTCACCATATGATCCCGGTGTCCCACAGAGAACAGACACACACAGACTTGCTCTGTTCTGTGACTCGCAATAAAGCCACTCAAGGTTTACATGCTGTTCTTTTATGCTGTTGTTGCTGTCGTAAACTCAAAGCCTAGAGAAAACGATGAGTGTCTATTCCATTTAATAGAGATCTATCATGTTGAAATAACAAGTCTTTCCATTTTCATCCCCATTCTCCTCCAGCCTCAATGTGAGCAGCGAGGCCTTTCTCCCTGCTTTAGTTTCTTTCTCTCTTAGCTGAGGGCGGTTTGGGGCAGACGAGTGGTCAGCACCTTTAAAACACACTGGTGCTGATATGATTCATCTCTCTTTCCCGAGGGTCTCAGGAACCACTGCAGCAGTCTTCTATGATCACAAAGGCGGATCCACCTGATAGTTCCACCAATAAGAATACAGGATTTGCTTCTCTGCTAATAAAGGATAATCCTCTTGAATAGAACATACACCTCCATTAGGATTTTCAGTTTGGATCGCTGAGATGAACCGTAATGATTCCTGACACAAAACCTTACCAAGCAGAGGCCAGAATGGCCTTTTTATGACCCATGAGGCGGAACCTCCTGATTGCTGACAGTTAGCCCCACAAGTCAGCAGGATTTCTTCAGTGATCAAACTGAATCCTCTCGATTACTCACCCTCAGCTCTACTAATCAGAGAGCAGGGATTTCTTTTGTCTTTGTCTTTTGTACACTATGGAACAGGACAAGTTATAAGGTTAGATTTAGTACAGTTTGCTTGGAATTCCAGTGGATGAGTATCGCGTATAAAAAATACCCCTCTCACATTGTCCACCAGAGGAAAGTGTGACATCGGGGACCTTAGCAACAAGCACAATTGGGGTGGATAATTCTGCATGTAAACAACAGCTGTAGAAACATGTGAAGGCTATTGTGGTTGAGAAGGAATGAGCACTTCTTGTTATCTTGTTCTCACTGGAGAGTTGTTTGACACCAGAAGTGAAACCGAATTGACAAATGCTCTTTATACCTCACCCATGGAAAAATAATCCCATGTCAGCTTAATTCAGCCACCAAACAGTTATAAAAAAACAAACAAAAAAACAGCACTAAGGTCAAAATACAGTGTAAACGGCTGCAGTTTCACAGAACTGAACTGTACTGCACCATGCATTGGAAAAGTGCCATCCGTTTGGGCTTTGGTCTAATCATTTCATTGCCAGTATAATGCATGATTTGCCAAAAAGCAAAAAAGTTTCGGAAAGTTGGATTAGTACCAAGTTTGTGATTAAGCGTAAGCTCGAGAACAAGTGAGAGCTTTTTTTTTTTTACCTCATCTTTACTCTGCTTGGCCAGAAAATAATCCCAGTTCAGTTTGATTTAGTCATAAAGACAAAATGCAGTGGAAAAGCTCCCAATCGCACAGAACAAAATTGCATTGTACCATGCAGTGGAAAAGAGCCATCCATCTGGGCTCAAACCAGGACCCCCTTTGTAGAGCTCACCACAATGTCACCATGATCCTTAACAGACTTCATTCTTATGATTAAGAACTTATTTGATCATTTACAAGCCCACACACAGTGAGTGAGTGGTCAGTTCAGATCCTCTCAGCGTGGGCAGCACTGATCTGAATGTCATGAAGTGGAGCAAATCAGAGAGAGCAAATCCTACTTAATGATGCCTGCGGGGGGCTGCCTTAGGGGAAGCCTTACACACACAGACACACAAAACATATTCAAGAACTAATGCCGCAAAACAAAGAAGTAGACATTGTTTACACTCTTTGGGAAATGACTGGGAATGGAATTTAAAATTTAAAGCTGAGGAACTTCTACTAAATCTATTTCTTCATACCACAATTCACAACTTTATATCTCAAGCCATTTAATAAGTAAGTAGTAACTTTATTTTTGTTGGTGTATTTCATACACTGTTAGATGAAGCGCAATTGAATAGTTTCCCCTCATTTGATTAAACGCATCTGTTTTTCCTCGACAATCACAATCACTAGCAGCAACTCCTCTCATTCAAATACCCAATAGTTTTATGAGTCATTTCCACCATTATCATAATTTTGTTTGAAACTTGCAAATTCTGCTGACCTCAATCTCAATGCTGAACTGACCCTACACTTTTTAATATATCATTTAATTACTAGATTAACAATGTGACCAGATCTGCTATGAATATGTTGAGTGTGAGATAGTGGCTTAAAGTGTTTCACTATTTTTAAGAAACAGCAGATTTTGTAAAGATAACGTGACAGTTAAATCATAATAACAGTGGTGAACATGAGTGGTGAAAAGACAAAATAACCCTTGGGCGTAAAAGAGGTTAGATGGGGTGTTTTGCAACTATTTTGCAAAACTGTATAAAAAAATACTTGGAATAGTGAATAAAATTTAGAAGAGGTTTGTCTGTTTTTCTAAACTATTTTCACAGTGTTTTAACCATCACTTTGCTTTTTTGGGATTCATAAATTTTTATTTTATCTCAACAGCTTTACTTATATATTGTTCTTTTATGTACAATTTTAGGTTTGTTGTGGAATTATTGTGTTATCTAATGACAAAAAAAAGCTGGGGTTGTACTAAAAATAAAATCCAGCATTGCAACAAAAACTCTTTAACACTTTGCACTTAACTCTTTAATAGTTAAAACTATTAACGCAAATTGTAAATTTTAAAATTGACTTCTCAGTGTTAAAATGCACTTAGATTATTTTAGGTAGTTGGACAAAGTAGACAAAGTTGACTTTTGGTTCAAATTGAATTTGTACTAACCACATGATCTAGACAAATCTACGGGTTGGAAGCAGTGACACATCTTTAATATTTTATAGTCTATGAAAATCAAAGCAATGAAAATAGACTAATACATAGGGGTGAAAAATAAATAAAAGCTATCTAATAGTAGAATAATGAAGCACAGGTGAAGCAAGTAATACGATGACAAAATTATGAGAGAGGGGTGGGGGCAGACAGAGCGCTTATGGCCAACACAAAGAAACATTATGGGCTCCGAGGATGAGAGAAGAGAACTAATGATCCAGCAACAATGCAGAGTCAAGAAGAGAACACGTGGCTGGTAAACAACAAGAGGATGCACACGAAAACAGGAAACAGAGGCAGAACTGAGACTACCGTGCTAATAAGGCAGATGACTGATCTCCATCTCAGAACAAGAAAACCAAATTCAGACAGAATTGGCAGAGACCACACATGAGGAGCATACTGGTGTATGCCACCACCACACCACCACCAACAATAATAAAATAAAAAAGATTTATGCTAAATATAAGATCATGTGTGTGATAGTTTAAATGATAGTGTTTGATTATACTGTAAAATACTGCCAGTAATAGCAGTCCATTATACTATAACTACAAGTCACTAACTCATAATTACATAAGAATAATGGCAGCGCAGAGAAAGACAGATTTTTATGACCAAGATACATGAAGGGAAGAAGAGTGGAACTGGTAGTGGATTGGTAATAGGCTGCCCAGCTTGTCTCTTCAGTGTCTGCGGTTCCTTCTGTCTACTTTCTGCAGCTCTGTCTAATGCTCAACACACTTGCACGCCATTCCTCCTTCCATCTCTCCCTCTCTGGAATGTGGAGGCGAGTGTAATCAGAGAAATGTGTTTGATTAAATGGAGTGGAAGCCCCTGACAGTCACGTCTGGAGACAACCAGACGGATGGAGAAAGCGAGGGGGGAGGGGTGGAGGCAGAATTACAGACTGGGGAAATCACTCCACTTGTTTAGAAAGCACAAGATACAGCCTCCAGACCCCCCCCCTCCCCCCAGACATAGTCACACTCAGATCAGATCACAACATCCTCTCAATCCACATTTACCAACTCCTTTCTTTGTTAGTTTAAGTGCGTGTGATTTGAATTAGTCATATTTTAATTTCAATTTCCAGGTTAATTTCCAGTTTGTAAACCACACACTAATCCATACTATAGTTGAATTCAAATATAAATCTTAACTCACAAATGGACATTTCTAAATTCTAAATTAAACTTTAATTCAAACTCGATGTTTTATGTTTTAAATTCAGTTTCGGTTGAAGTAACATTCGTAGCCACCATCAAAACAACAAACACTATATTGATTGAATACTTGAAATAACTCACATGGCATTAACCCTTAGAAGTCTGGAGCCTTTTTGAGTATTTTTACTATGTTACAATTTCTCTAATTAATTACATTTAAAACTAAATTAAAAATAATATATATTATTTTTTTAGCACAATTCCAGCATTTTTTTGTGTTACAAATATTTGTTCTTTACATTACACAGTTCCACAACAATCATTTAGTATTTTTTTTAAATTGCAAAAATTAAGAACAAACTATTTTTATGTCTAATAACAAAAATGTATAATAAATATAAAATGTATAGAAAAACAGGTGAACCTCTTCTAAACCTTAAACACTGTTCCAAGCACTTATTGTGACAGAACAAAAAAACATTTGGCAGATCTCTAAAAAACACAAGCCATCTCAAAGGCATTTGTACTTCTAAGGGTTAATGTACAGTTTTATGAGTGTCTGTGCTGGATGTCGTTTATTGTTTACAAAATATCCATTCTATTACTGGATATTTGGTATTACCAATCTCACTTTGCTTGCTCCCAGTTGCACCAGCATCAGCACATTATTGTTGCTTACGGTGGGAACCACAGAAAATCAGAGCCTGTCGCCAAAGACTCATAAAGAGCCAAATGAAATGAGCTTTACAATTAATCAACAAAATTAAAAAGCCCCTCAGCCCATGTGAAATCTATTCTTTTGTATGTGACTGAGAACATAATTCACGTCAGAGGGTACGATGAGCGCATTTACATTTTTGGGTGGAGAATCCCACTGAGGAGAGAATTGATTCAATACTTGGCAGAGAACACAATAGCTCACCGACACATTGCTATGTAAGGTGAATTCAACAGAAGCAAGCTACACACAGCGTTGACTTCTGCTTTTCTGAACGAATAACTGTTGACTGTAGGTCATGTGAGAGGTAGAGGTCAGTGTTTGTATGTGACGGGAGCAGTGGCTTACGTTCATGAGGTCATTCAGAGTGCACACACAAGAGAAATGCTGATGTGAACACAAGTCAATCTGCCTAGAGATGATGAGTGTGAGGGATTTCAGTACCACGGACAGCAACACAGAGAGCACACGGGGAAACACATTATTGTAAACTAGCTATTTATTTTTTGAGTTAAAGGTTATTTTTATCTCTTCTATTCTCCAAATGGCAAGTGATTTGGGGGGGGGGGGGTGACACAGGTGTAGGATTTGAACCCGGGCCTCTTTACGCGCCGTACTCAAACAGCACAACAACAAAATTGAGTCAAATTCACATCCCTCATTTTTTCTAGAGGGGCACTTGAAGGGTGTGTCTCTCTATTACCAGAACACAGCATCCACTTGTGTAGAGTGATGGTGGAACACACTCGTTCACCTTTGTTTAGGAGATGGATTGATGAAACCAATTTCTTCATTCATTAATTTTCTTTAGCTACAAGAACACAGGGGAAAAACAGGGTACACCCTGGACAGGCCGCATGTCCACCCCAGAATAACACATCCCATTAGGGATGTACTAGAGGATACTAGGGATGTACCACACTAGGATGTTTCAGACTCGATTGGACTTAGTCTTCAGCTCTCAATCAATACTCGAAAATAATTTAAATACACTGCTGCCAATTTATGTAAAAAAAAAAATCTAGAGTCTATCAAAAAAATCAAGCGACTTTTGCAGGGGTTCCTGGCTGAGTTGCTCTTCTGGAGCTAGAAAACACATCTTCCCAGCTTCAAATCAACCTTGTGGACGCTCATCAAAGCAAAGTGCTGAAATGAGATGCAGCTGACTTCGGCGGAGCACTGTTCTTCTTCTTCTTCTTCTTCTCTTGAGGTTTTGTGGCAGTCTGCAGCCTGACTTTTGGTGCATTCTGCAGAGCACTGAGCAGCAGACTGCCATTGTGCAAGAGCGTAGGGCAAGCCATTTTGACGTTTAAACCCATTGCCAGTCTTTTGCCATTTAAACCTCTTTCAGCCCTTGTCATAGTTCTGATTGCAGATATCTGCAACTATATTTTGCTAAGTCACAATTGCATTCGAGATATCTATAATATGAGTGTGACTAGTCCAAACATTCATTGTACATTTGACGGTGGATCTTAGTGGGACTAGATTTAGTAGATGTAAATTAAAATCACAGATTAAATTGCAGTTACCTTTCGTGTTATTTAAATTTTGTGTTTTCTAACTCTATGTATGCTCTTTTAATAATGTTTAAATGAAATAAAAAAGCAATACTTTTGTTTTTTGCATTGAAAAAGCAGTAGGGGACAGGGAGATACTCAAAATCAACTGACTCAGACTCAAAGCCAAAAAAAATGTATTGGGGCCTCTCTACTGTCCTGGTGGGAATAATAAAAACGTTGTCTTTGATCACTTGTTGGCATCTTAGCCTCATGAATGGACAGATTTTTGAAGACTGTACAAGCTCATCGAGATTTATTTTGGTTATTAGAAGGTTTTGGGGTCAGTAATCAAGTATGGTCCTGGAAATGTGAGGGAAGGGGTGTGCTCCTTTAAAGTACAGAGGTCCTCATAACTTCTTCAGGGTGGTAGAACTCACTTAGACACTACACCTACTACAGCAACCTGGTTTTCCTTGCAGTCCCCAGTCTAGGTGCTGATCAGGCTCATCTGTGCTTAATTGCACCAAAAATTGTAACAGTAATAAATCAACACTACTGGTGTCAATGCTGTGGACGTATATGAACACTGACCCAGAGTCAAATGTTAAATTAGCACTGTAGTAGGTCTTGAAATCAATTGAGGATCATTCAGCTCATATATTTTTACAGTAATACTTGGGCTGTGATTATTTAGCTAGTAACATAGTGCTACAGTTAACATTGGGGCAGTGTTTTTATAGGGCCACACATTTTTAACCAATGAGCAGCTGTAAAAAAGTAAGATATTCAAAGATGCACTGTGTGGACTGTATAAAGAAATACAGCTACAGCAAACAAAACAATAATGAGCAGAATCTCTGTAATAAATCTCCCTTCTACAGTAATGTGATTCATTTAGCGGCCGGTCGATGACTGACATCAATATCCCGCTTTGAGGGCTAAACTTTTATGACAGGATGGCAATTATTGAATATTTGACGGGGTCTATAAATGTTGCTGGAAACTTCCCTCTGACCTTGGATCAGATGCCCGGCTGCTAATATATTCATTAGTGCTCAGCCTTGCATGACATTGTTTCCACACACAAGCAGGTTTTCCTCTTAATGTTTGCCATATTTGTGAATAACAGTTTATGAGTTGCCTGTGCCTTATGAGAGCTCTTTGGTTGCCAGATATTCATGTCTGTACGGTTAAACTATGCATCAGTCTGTGCGGCTCGATTATGTCACTCGTTCTGCCAAAGGTGTCTACTGCCAGGATGGATAATTGAATCTCAGCAAAACCATGAATCCAGGGTCATTCAGCAAACTTCATTAGCAGTTATGAATATTAATTTTCCAATTTAAAACATCATCCAACAAGGCTTTTGACTTTTAAACACACAGCAGAACAAAATACACGGCATAATTAATTAACTATAGATTTAGATTAATTAATGGAAGGATGAAGAATTAATTGAAGTCTAAAGTCGCCTTCGTTTCTTGTTGAATGAGCCATGTGTTATCACAAGTGCCTGAAACCCCTGAGGAACGTCTGGTGTGGAACCGGAAACAGGGTGGTTATCAGTCTCATTTAATCACACTCCATGTGCTGTGGATGCAGCTAAACTTTTAAAACTTAAAGCCTAAACTTCGTCTCTACAAGTTTAACATAGATTTAACAAAAAAACATATATGTTTTACATAACAAAATAACTCAGAAATTTGACCAAACAAAATAAATCACAGCAAATTTCAGCACAACACAAATAAACAAAATGTTAAATATGTACTGGATTCCATTCAAGAATTGAGCCCAAGATTCCATCAGATGTTTCTGAATTAAGTATTAAAGAAGAGATTTATAATGCACAAGGACAGATCAAACTATCATATCTTCTTGGCCAGTTAAATGCCTTAAACACTCTCAGAATTTTGTCTTATATGTCTGTTTTGTGTGCGTGTTTTTAAAACGATCAGAAAGTGTTGTGCAGGGGAAACCGTCTTATATCGAGAGACGTTCCATTAAAGTAAACTTATAGAATCAATACAAGATAGATCACAATGTCTGCTATTGATTAAGTCAACAGAGCATTTAAAAAGGTCAACAAGGATCCCTATATCAGTTTTAATGTTAATATCAGTGCATTTTGCTCATCTAAAGTTTGTATTTCTTGTTTAATGTACTAAACAAGATGCAACACTTTTAAAAAGTTTTTAAACTTTTTCACGTTTACCAAACAATCTGGTGGTTCTATTTTTAATATAATGTATCTCGTATCTAACGTCACCATGCCAATGTGTGCAAGTGTCCATGTTAGCAGTCAATAGCAGTTATCTTGATTTTTAATATAGCAATGAAACTATACAACGTTACAAAAAATCTATAAAATCAATTCTTATAGTTTATTATTCATGCAGTGCAGTCTTATTGAACCATTTTGTATTGGAAATTAAATCCCTGGAACGGTCCATTATGATTCAAATTGGCTCTGGTGTGCCCAAAATTAGCACATTCCAGTCACTCCCATTGGAATTCAGTGAGCATTTCACTGGTTGGCCAAGTCAGCAAGTGAGGCGGAACTTGGCAATATGTTTTTATGTTTATTTTACTTGAGAAAAAAAAAACACAAATTGTTTTTAAAAAGACAAAGAGGGGTGAAATATAATATAATGATCATGTTTAAATGGTGAAATAATGAAAACAAAAATAGGCTTTACAATCAAACCATACATTTTCAATAACACTTTAGAATACTCTACTTTAGTTGACAGAAAACTAAGAGGAAGTTACTACTGAACTAATCAGCAACTATCTTGAGGATAGGAAGTCACAGTTAACTATTCAGTCAACTAATGTCAGTGTAACTACTGTAGTAACTACCCTTAACTATAAGTAACTATTGAATACATACAGAACTCCTAAGTAACTACCATTAACTAATCAGTAATTACTGTTATCTCATAAAATCTGTGTTGTGACTTTAGAATACTTTTCCAAGTAGTACAGGGATAACTAATTGGTAACTCTTCAGTAACTATTCAGTTGTTCCATGAGAACATTTGGTAATTCAATTGCTTCATGATTCAAAGTGTGGAAAAGGTAAATGTCAAGAAGCATGCACTCAAAAGAATAATTATCTAGTTCTCAGGCAACCACTGGTTATTTACTGAAGAGTTATCACTTAGTTATCAGGGATGTGTATGTTTAGTTTTTTTTTATTTACCAGGTTATTAATGTTTATATCAAAAGTCGTAAAAGTCGTCAAATTGTCTTTCAATTTTATTTTACAGACCCCAAATCACAGCCATCTAGTGGTGAAAAGAAGGGATAACTTTTAAAGTACAAAAACCTGTTATATGGCTTGTGTTTTTCAAAGTTCTGTTGCACAAAAACACAATAGTATAAACAGTAAAGGTTTGTCAAAAGTTTTTTTTATAACATTTTCACATTGTTTTGACCTTGTCTTTGCTTTTCGGGGACTTATGAACTTTATAATTTGTCCCAACACTTTTGAGTTTGGTTATAAAACTTAAAACTATAAAACAAATTTTTTAAGTAAAAAAATTACAAAATGTAATCATTTCAATTGTATTTTTTTTTTGTAAAATTGAAGGATTGTTGTACAATTATTGTTTAATGATTAGAACAAAAATATTTGTAAAAAAAATTCCTAGGGTTGTACAAAAATTTATAACAAGCACTATTACAAAACCTTTTTAAAGGTAATTAGAGCAGGTTGTAAAGTAGGAAAAAAATGCTCGAAAAGGCCAAATGTGTCTAGCTGACTGGTTTAACAGAATATAAAAAGTTACTTGTAATAAACAGTATTTATTTTTTACAAACCCACATATTTCATAATGTATGCAACGTAAATGTACAGTTACCCAAGGGTTTTTCAAATGAACCATAACATTAGTAAAACACACCAAAACACCCCAAACACACTATATCTGATATTTTAAACTATACAAAGCGCCTTCTTCTCTCTTTAGCATTATATAGTAATTACTGTGGTATTACATTAGTGCTGTTTGAGACAAAAATTCAGCTTTGCTCAGAGAAGACACACACGCACAGACTTCCCTGGAGAAGCAAGAGTGCGATGCCTTCTCTCTTTATCATCAGGGGAAAGAGCCCCAAGAGAGTGATCGGCTCGTGAGCTTCACGCATACAAATCCTGGCATGTCTAATAATCTAAAGCAAATATGAAGAACTTCAAAGCTACACAGGGAATATTTCAAGATGACAATGGCACATTTCTACTTAACATAGAATGCAAAGATTGAAATGATAATGTGTACTTCACATGGTTTGTGAACTTGACTCTACAGCAGAACCGCCTCAGGAACTGGGGTGACTAAATGACCTGGAATTTTTATTCTTATAAATTCAAATATTCCACTTGTTTTTCTGCAGTTTTCTAAAATGGCCACCTTCAAACATTTTAAAATAATAAATAATGTCACTTTGCAAGCTCTCAAATCCAAATAACTGACAGGCATCGTGTTAACCGGTTTTGACCAACTGTAATATATAGCTTTCCACTAACTATAAGCAGCGTCACAAAGATAAAAGACGAGAGGGAATGATCTTCTGCTTGAACAGTGTTTGCTTCGTGATGATTCCGTTTCAATCGCTTTTCAAATGAAACTTGGATCCTTGATCACCCTGAGCTATATGTTTTTGGAAAACTAAAAATGATGATGTGCATGTAATGATCGATTCTTCAACATGAAAATACATCTTACTAGAAATATTACCCGGCACATTTGATGAACAGCTGCTTTAAAAGTGCCAACATATCTGAAAGTATGAATCAAACTCTGCCATAGAGCAGACTAAAGAGTGATTGATCTGTGTGAGATCTGATGACGGACGCTTCCAAGGCTGTGTACTGCATATGGCGGAATGCATTACTGTTTGTTTACGACGGTTTGTTTTCGATTATTCATGAGCCCGGGGGTGACAGAATCAGGTCACCAGGCTTCAAATCAAAAGATGAGCTGTGACCAAGCTCTGTCACAAAGCTTCAGAGCCATGACACGCTCATCTGTGCCAGATT
Source organism: Danionella cerebrum (assembly GCA_007224835.1). Taxonomy (NCBI): domain Eukaryota; kingdom Metazoa; phylum Chordata; class Actinopteri; order Cypriniformes; family Danionidae; genus Danionella; species Danionella cerebrum. The sequence continues at coordinate 235,852 of SRMA01026113.1, read as the reverse complement.
TTTGTATCTGTTAAAAGGCATAATTTACTAAAATATCTCCCGTGAACCCAATCTAATATTCTATCGATCATGTCACACTTCTGTGACGGCTCAAGCATGTTGGGCTGTGGGGCAGGACTGTGGTGAAGTGGTTTCATCCATATTTTAAGGACAGATTTTACTCAGTTCAGTGTGATCATTGTATGTCCTCTACAATCCCAGATAACTGCGGGGTCCCGCAAGGGTCACTTTTAAGTCCTATTTTATTTGCATTTTACATTTTGCCTATTTTGCATTTCGCCAGATGTGACTTTGAGCAAGTGATACACGCCATGATTAGCTCTAGGTTAGATTATGCCCTATGCTTTGGTATCAATAAGGCTCTGGTTGTGAGCGGTTCAAAATGCTGCAGCATGCTTTTGAACCAGTACTAAGAGGATATAACTACAATTTGTGTGACCTTCACTGGCTTCCAATGGTCTTCGGAATCCAGTATAAGGTCCTCAGTTTTGTTTTTAAAACCTTGCATGGGGCAGCACCTTCTTATGTCAGTGACTTATTGGTGATGTATTCCCAGCTAGAACTTTGAGCGAATCACAAGGAAAGTTTAAAACACATCTTTTTAACGTAGCATTTGCCGATGAGTAAAACTAGAGTTGCTGTTTTAATTTGGTGTTGGTGTGGTGTCTGTGAGCTTGTGTGTGTGTGTGTGTGTGTGTGTGTGTGTGTGTCTCATGTTTTTAGCCTGTTCAGTGCCCTGATCAACCTTGTAGTTGTACTGTGGTGCTTTATAAATACACTTTGATTTGATATTTAAATAAGCAAACTACGTCTCATCCAGAGTTATTTGTTTGTACCTAGATAAGAGACCAACTGGGAAAAGTAGCATACTGTGGAAAATGGTTCAAGCCAGTCCCCCAACTGGTGTAAGAAGCTCTGTCTTTCTATGAGACACTGAACTTGACTTTCTGTGCTCATTATTAATCCCAGACTGTCTTCAGAAAATAGTAGGGGAGTTAACCTTGGTAAAACTTGCCCATTGTTCAACCAAGGCCTCCTAACAATCACCAATCAACTGATTACACTCTCCAGTGAAGACAGACTGGTACAGTCAGTGGTGGACTGAAACATGAAACACTCATTGGAAATGACAGAAAGTGAAAATTGCAAGACAGTCAGAGCAGATAATTTCACTTTGCAGGAGAGTGTCTCAAATCTATTTCTTGAGTTTAGCTGAAGGACAAAATTGATTGCGGCGTCAATTCAAATGAACAACTAACCATTTTTATTTTCATTTAATTGTAAAGAGTACTGAATCTATGTGAAATTCTCAAATGACTATAGCTTTTTTAAAACCTTTTATATATGTTATATATATTTATATATGACCAATTTACATAGGTGCTGGTAATATAATGAGAATATCATGAAAATCTTCAAAAAGGGAAACTTTTATGATGTATACATTCATTCCACTCAGACTGATATATTTTCACGATGTTCTAATTATATCACCAGCACTTGTATGTTACAGAATGCGAACAGGAAGCTCTATATCCCCCCAGCTAAGTTGGATCTGTTGTTTTCTTCTACGATTGGTTGATTTTACTCAAAAATACTGCTGCACCATACTAACCTCCAAGTTAATAACCAATAAGCTGATTGTTTATTCATGGCATCACACGCCGATTCTGTCTATGGCCTCGGACTCCACACACCAATTGACAGACGATGTTAGAAGAAGCTGAAACTTCTTCATCATTACATCAAAAACACATTAAATTGTTTTAATTCAGGTGGAAAATTAAGTGTCATAACAAAAGTAAGAGTCAAGGTGTCCTAAAAATATATGTTTATTAAGTTTGATGTATAAAAACACCAAAGTTTTAGTCACTTCTGCCATTGTCCTTCAATGGAAGAGTAGAGAGCCCTGATGCCGAAACACCTTGATTGTACTCACTTATTAGTAAACAATTTTTTTTAAAATATTTGTGGTTAAAAGTCTCATTCAAGTAATACATGTAATCAAATTACTTAATAGCATGTATTAAAACAGGAGTTTCAACTCGCAGAACATTAATTTGTGGCACTGTCTTAATATGAAAGTTTAATGTTAGTGCTGCCCGTGAAACTTTATAGTGTTGTGTGCGGAACTGAATGAAAACACGGTAGATTATATGGCTCTCAGGGCGGGACATTGAATGAGTGAAAGTTACAGCAACGGTGCCATTTCCTGTTTTCTTCCATGCCTGGCTGGCTGCCTCATTTTTATCGGACACACCCGGACATTCGTCCCAGTCATAGACTAAAAGTCATAAGGCGCGACGTCTATTCCGTCCATTGCATGAGCCAGAAGCCAAAACGCGGTGACAAGTTTCCCACACACATGCTCCTTTGAATGTTTAACATTATACGTATACATATGTACACTTAATATTAGGTCTCTCTTTCTCGGAATAATAGATCAAAGAGATCCGTATGCGTCTGGATAAAAGAAAAATAAGGAAACTCAGTACATGTCCTTCTGCAATAACAGTCCCCGGTAATCCGGACCTATTTTAGGGTTGCGATCTCTGTGCATCAGCAAAATGCTTAATTGAAACTTCAATCCGTAAGTGATGCCAAATGCAATTATATTTATTATGCCACAAGCGAGGAGAAAGTTTGTAGATGAGGACAGACCATTTCAGGAAAAGAGGAAAATGCTGTATTTCTTTGTCGGGCACAGGGGCACAATGATGTTTCTTATTAGCAAAAATTATAAAGAGATTTGAAAACAATGGAACACACATCTTGGAAGAACACCCAATTTATAACTCCATAAGGAGAAGGTACCTGACTGGACGAGATCTGAAAGAAATTTTGGTCTAATTTTATTAGAAAGGTCTAATAAAATTACCAATATTTGGTAAACCTTCTCTTTGTCTATATTCTGTTAGATTTACATGATTTTTTGATTATCTAGCCTTCACTTTCATGTGTTTAAGAACCAAAAAAAAGAATAATGGTTTCCTTCTCAAGTTAACATCAGTGAAGGATTCTGTCTGGTTAGAAAATCTTGAAACAACTTTAAAGGATTACATCCAAGTGATCCTTGGAATTGGGAAGAATTACAAGATGCATTTAAAATGATATGAGAGATGTATTGCATGAATCTGCAGCTTTACTCTCTAACTACTCTTTCCAGCTGAGATTCACCCATGAGTGACAGAGCTCCTCTAGGCCAGAGAGCAGTGCCATTTTAAGACCTTTGAACTGCAGAGTTAAGACTTTTTAAGATCTTATTTCAGCACTGTGGAATTGAAGATCCTTTTAGAAGCAGTGGATGCTCTGTGATACCAATAAATGATATAACGATGACTTAAATCAGAGACGCAAGTGGTTGTGCTGAGTATTCCAGTATGTGGTCTGTAGAGACAGGATCTTTCGCTCGTCCTCATGATGACCAGTGACTTCCTGGACCACACACAGCGCTCATCCTTCACACAGAGATCTGCTGCTCGATCTGTTTTCTCTTTTCCAATTCCTTCAGATTTCTTCCTCTGCTCTTGGCGTATGGTTGAGTGCGTCTCTCATCCATCATCCCTCGCTCTCTCCTCTGGCTGCTGTCTCTTTCTCTCTCTCTCTATTTCATATTGACATGTTGCCACTTCCCAGAGCCCTCTCGTTTCATCTTGCTCAACTACCGTTCGGATGGACTGCTGCGCTCAGGCCCACCAGCCCCTTCACACACACACAAGCACACACTGCGAGCACACAATAAGTGCTTTTCACTCACAGGGTGCAGGAAAATGACAATATTTTAAATGGAGTAAAACACTAAAAGTATGGACACATGCAGAAGAAAGATGCTCTTTCACAACACACACAGAATCTCAGGAATATTTGACCAGCAAATGCAAACCAGACAGAAGTTTTAGTCTTCACCACCAGGTGGCATAGAGGGACACGTTCCTTTAATGGTAGCTTGTTTTAAACGGTCAGTCAAACAATCAAATGTGTTGAAAGTATTCCATATTATAACAGGAAATCATTATAAATGCACTACCATTTTATATTGATTTACAATATGTTATTTAAAGATTACTGAAAGTGTTATTTAATTATCGCAAACCATTTTTTTTAAAAAAAAAGAGAAAGTAATGTTTTTACTATTTTCTATATTTTATAGACTTGGAAGTATTATGAATGCATATCATGTTACATAGAATTGGACAGAAATTATGGCTTTTTTTTTTTTAAAGAAAACAAAAAAGTTTCACTTTAAAGTTCACTACAAAGTTTCACAGTCAATCATAGTCCGGAACTTTACGTTCTAGCAGAATTTTAACTTAATCATAAACATAAATTTCATTTATTTCATTTATAATAACTTTCTTGCGTCTGAGAAGAAGTTGATGAAATGCAATATGTGCAGTGATGTCATCCATTGCTTTTGGAGGTGGGAGACTGCTCTTTGGGAACGCAGTCGATCAAGACAGTTCTGTCTTGAAACAACATTTCAGAAGTTGTACAATCAGTCCGTTGGTTCATTAATGCCGCCCAATCATCCCCCAGAAGTAAAATCACATGACTTCTTTTGATGCACCTGCTGGGATTTATTCTGTAAAGGTGTTTCTATCATAATTTTGGCACATTGTTTCTTATCGGATATGAACTGAGTTTATCCTACTCAGTTAATAATTTTTTTATGCACATTTTCAAAATGTATGCGCATCTTAGTGTTGTTCCAAAATGCACATAAAAATAGTTGGATGGAAATACAGCTAACGTCTTATATCCCAAAACGCCTAGGTTGCTTACGTAACCCTTTGCTCCCTGAAGAAGAGAATGGAGACATATGTCAAAAGATCAACTTTGGGAACAATATACTGTATACTGCCAAACTTTCAGTACAGCGAAGATGGCATGAGCACCAGCAGGTGCTGCGGCTTTACTCTTCCTATGATACTGGAGGAGCCGCTGATTCTACTCATTGTCTTTGTCTTGAGAAAGATGTTTGTTGTGAACAGAGGATTAGCTGAAGACTGGTGAACATGGGAATCAATGTTGGAGCACTTCAACGGGACAGAATTGTGTGCTTTGCCAGCCGCTCTGATACTGGTATTTCACCTCTGAAAGCAAACAGGTAGAGTGATGAGAATGCTATCTTCACTGCAGAACGAAAGACTTTCATTGACCTGTATATTGGTCACTCAATCGCGTGTTTCTATAGTCGATGATTCAACATATTTCAGGGAACATACCTTTGTTCAGGTCTTACAGAGTTGACACCATTTAAATGAAAATTCTGAACTCGGAAACAAGATCAAGCACGGTTTCTCTCACAAATATAACTTCAAATCTTTGCTGAACCCATATGCAAACACACTGAAGACATAACCGGTAAGCAGTGTATCCATCTCTCTCCAGTACATCATTGCCAGTAGAGAGCAGTAACTAATAGCCATAAGAGTGAAATATGAAGAGCAACGGCTGCTTCTCAATCTAAACACTTATGTTTGTGCTCAGTCAGACATTTGGAGATACGAGATAAAGTAAAACTAATATAAAAAACACTAATAATCAGTTTTTATCCTCAGAAACCATCATCACGATTCATTTTCCTGTAGTTGAAGAAGCGGAACAGTGTTCCAGCACCACTGGTTACAAGTCTTGAGTGTGATTGTGCTTCAACTAATGCAAAAATTCACACAAGCAATCGCTTCAGCTGAGCTCCTGCATGGTTCCTGTCCTACCAGACAGCATTAGTGCAGGGGGGAGTGTGTGCGTGTGTGTGTGTGAGACTGGGAGTCTGCTCCCAACACACACATAGATATACAGCACTGGCGGGAAACAGGCAGAGGAGCTGACGTACAGTCTGAGAGATGGCCAGCACAAAGATTCATTACAGCAAGTATGAGAGAGAGAGAGAGAGAGAGAGAGAGAGAGAGAGAGACACCATCCACAGTCAGGGAAAGAAGTATCTGACCCTTACTACACTGTAAAAAAAAATCCAGTAAATTTACATGGACATATTACAACAAAATCTTGAATTTCTTATTTAATTTTGGTTTCAGTGGTTGCCCAACTGAGGTAGGTCCTGCAAGTTTCATACTAGGCAGCGTTATAGTTTTTAAAATAAACCGTAACATGCTGTTAATTCAAACCATAGTAGGGCTCTGTAATCTTGCAGTATCCTCCAACCACAGCTGCCAGCGGATTACCGTTTTTTTCAAGGATTTTGTAATTTAACACCTTTAACACTGTTGCAAAAAATAAAAAGTAACAAGATGTTAATTCAGACCACAGTAGGGCATTGATGTTTTTACAGCATCATGCTGGTAACCACAGCTGCCAGTTGATTACCGTTTTTTACCAGCAATACATTTTACAGTGTAGCATAGAAAACAGGAATATTGAATAAAGTATTTGCGAATAAAGCAGTTTCCATCCAACAAGTTCAAGAGAACCAAATGAGTTACTGAATTAGGAGAAGGCTTTTTTTCGTATATAATAATTCACTTGCGTCTTAGAGAACGTAGATGAAACGCAATATACTCAGTCATGAGATCTTGCTTTTGGAGGTGGGAGACGGCTCTTTTGGAACACAACCGAAAGTTCTGAAAGGTGATGATCCCAAACCACTTTGGAGGAATTTTAGAATTACCAAATTCAGATGTTGTGCAAAGAAATCGATCCTTTGGTTAGTCCATTAATGCTGCCCCATCACCCTCCAGATGTGACTGAAAAACGCATGCTGTATAAACTTGCTACATGCAAATTTATTCTGTAAATGCATTTCCATAAATGGATACTAATAGTAAAAAGAATTCTGTTTTTAAAATATTTTGCTGTTTACATTCGGGTTTTTTTATGCGATATTCTGAAATGCACATAGGTGGATGGAAGCGCAGCTACTGATTTCGGAGCTTTCATAGCCCGGCTTCATGGCAGCTCATGCTTCATTCACAAAACGTATTGTTTGAGAATCACACAAACTGATGACACGGGATGCAATCATTCAGAGAGAGAATTTTGTGTTGCCATTGTTTCCTTCGGGGAGTTCCACAGAATTTTTCTGCACTTAACTCTGAGAACCTGGACAGCAGCTCATCAAGTCAACGTGGTGTCACACTCAATTTTGGTTCTATTCTAGACCAAATGAACCAAAAGGCAGGTGTGAAAGAAACCTAACGATTTGTCAAGACAGATCTATGGAACATTAAACCATAAGAGATTTTCTATTTGATTAAGGGCTGGAGAGGCAACTCTAAGACCTTTATCTTGAGCCATGTGTTTTGGGTCATTTTCATGTTTTCCACCGCAAAGTTCTTGTTATTCCACCTCTAGAATCTTGAGCTGGATTCAAATAAATGTTTTGCTGTAATAAACCTTCAATTATTTTATCCATTCATTCATATTCTTTCCCACTTCGGGCAAGAGGTGAGGGTAAACCCTGGACAGGTTCCCAGTCCATCACAGGTCAATTAATTTATCAATTTTTAATTTATTCGTCTGTGGGCATGCATTTCACATCAGTAGGGGGTAAAAATTTATTTCCACAGCGTATATACGTACACAAAAAACAACAAAAACATCTTATTCAGTAATTTTCAGATCACTAATTTGATAAAACTATTATAACACTATTATGATATCGATAGCAATTCTGTTTGTCTTTGAATAGATGTCTGTGTATAAATGAACTACGACCTGGTAGAGTTGAAAGGTCAGTATGATGCGCTATGACAAAAGAAACAAGCAGCGCAGTGTTTGTCTCATTTGCGCCACGACTGTGGTGGCAACAGCCAAGTGGCACAATGTGAAGAGATTTTTCATGATGGGTCTCACAATCTCCTAACTATCCACAGAGCACCGCACTGAATGCAGAAAAAGCACGACAGTTGCGTGAGATGCACATCTGCAAGACTCACTCAGAGTACAACATACTGGTAAACCACACGCTATGCCAGGCTGACCAATAACTGAAAGAGACTGATACCAGATTTGGTGTCCAGTGCATGTTTAGTCAATGTGTTTGTAAAAATGTAAAAATTTTATGTTTTTTATGTTAAAATGTTTACAATGTAAAAACCCTTTGTTTCATCTTAGCTCACGTTTTGTATTTATATGATTTAATATTGAATATTGTGATTTCCTTGGACTGTTGTAGAAGTAATCTTTGTTTTTCAATTTAAAAAACACTTGCACTAAGACAAAATATAAATATAAACTGTTCCATATAAATATTTTTCTGTTTCCTATCTTGTATACTTTATGAGAAATAATTAACATTATCAGTGTCTTTGCAGGGATGAATATCCTTAATTATTAATAAATTCAAAGGAGGGTATGAAAGTGGTAGACCTTTGCATTTATCAGTATCCAGGAAGTTTATACCTGTCAAATTCCAGGGTTCAAATCATTATATTTACGGTTTATTACTATATTTTTTTCAGCTTGAAGCAGTGTATAAGTAATAGGTTTGTTGAAATGATATGATTAAAAGCTTTAAATATTTCACAAAGCCAACAGATTATTATTTCACATCATTTTCATGATTCTCCAATATTTTTATAATTATAAATTTCCAATATGAGTAGATGTCAAAAACACATGATAACATTTTGTTATCTTATAGGTTGTCATGTGGGTTTCTTAACAAAAAAAATGTACCTGTGTTTTTTAAAATATATCATACCGTAAATCGTTATATTTACAGCAATAACTGTAACTTCTGTAACTTCTGATCACTGTAAATTCTACGCTTATCACTTGTTTTGTAGAAAACAGTATTTTATCGTTAAGTGGTGATCCACTTTTCCCCACAATCCCAAAAACATGCGTCAGGTTAATGTTTGTGTTGCCCTGTGATGGACTGGCGACCTGTTCAGGATGCACCCCTGGACACCAGCAGACCCATGTGACCGCGAAAGGGAACAAGCGCGTGAAGAAGATGAGTGAATGAATGAACACTGTTATACTGAGCTTTAACGAGAAAAAATTCTTCCACAGTTGCATTAGTAAGTGAATAAAATTATACATTTTAAAGATTTCGCTTTTGCAAAAAGCTTTAAAAGAAAATGGAATCTCTAAAGGCAAAGGGCTTGTATACACACAGATACACACACACGCAAACATACGCACACAAACCCACACCCATTCTGTCGACAATGTGTCTGAGATGTGCTTGTTTATTTCCTGGAGGAGTAGTGTTCTTGTGTGTTGGATGATAGCCTCCACCTTCCAATAGTTTTTTTGTGTCTGTGCTTTAATAAAAGGAATGTCTGACAAACTGCTCATCCGGGATTTTGAGAATCAAACAACAGGTGAGCACCGGAGACAAACTGATGTGTGGATCTATGTTGTGGGTAGTGTGAGTCTGGTAGGGGTCGTCTGGGACACATCAGTATAATTTGATCATGAAAAACAAGCTCAAGCTTTGTTTGTGTTTTAAGTTAAAAAGTTTGCACAGTTATTAAAAAACATTTCAGACACATTCATGTCTGGTTTTTCCAGTCTTCCTCATGACGTGACAATCAATGAAGACCCATGTCAGTCCCAAACACATCTTATTTTTATTTCTAGAACAGGGGGCACCTGATGGCACTGATCTGGATTTTAATTTGAATTACCTTGCAACTTATGTGTCAAATTTTTTTCTAATGTTCATATAAAACCAAAAATATAAAACCAAATTTTTGAAATCCATACATTATTTTTTTTTTTTAAATCAAAATGAAACTTTAGGCGGGTCTCGTCATTTCGAGATAATTCAAAACAGCCGATGTGATTGGCACATGCACCAGTGAGTACAGAGACTTCTAAGGGGTTATATGAACAAATATATGCAAAGATAGATGGAGACAGAGAAAATCAGTCAAACTTTCTCTATGCTCATTGTCAGGTAAAACTGACGCTTGATGTATTTGTTTGTGAATAGTGTTGTGTTTACGTGCCCCTCTGTCCAATTTAATGTCTTTTACGGATCAATTAACTTGACTTTCATGTTTGTCAACTCTGATGATCACCTGATACGCATCATTAAAATTTTAATCTGTTGATTACATATCTTTAGGAACAACTGAGACAATTTATGAATGAATCTCTGGTGTTTAACATTCACCGAGGTGCAGGGTTCTCGCTTCACTGGGGAACGAACTCGTCCATAACATCAGAAGGAAAATGAACAGGGCGCATTCTCCTCTGTCTGTTTGTTTTCGATGTCCTCTTTTACCATCCTCCTTTATGTCTCAGAGCTCCAGATTTTTAATTACCAGTTTGGATGGACTTTGAGGGGCCCAAGTTATCCACGAAATCAAAGTGTGACAAAACGGCATCGGGCAGAAGATGCCACTAGTCAGGCGCCAATGTTTTGATGGGAAAAGGCTGTGCTTTTTTTTAACCCTTCTATCATCCTTGGGGTTAATATGACCCCATTCAGTGTTTAACGTATTTAGATGTACAACATGTATTTATTTATTTTTTTGCTTCTGATTTAATGACTTTTTCCTGATTCAATCGGGAGAACTTGGTAAACATAAAATCATTTATAAATATTATTTTTTCCAATGACCTGTACACATTTTGACCCCAGGTTCTTTTAGCTGTATAAAACAATAAAACAATTATGTGTTTGGGTGACATTGAGGTCACTATAATATGCTTTATTTTTATAATATGCACTAAAATTTCCATGTTTAGTTTTTAATGTTAAGAATTAAAAAAAAATAAACTCACACAACTATTCCTGTTTTGCGAGAACCACTGACAGTTGTCCTGACATGGGTGTAGGGGGAATCTTAATTCTTAAAAACTTTGTTTTTCCCTTTTCCCCCTGTGAAATAATGTAAACGTATCTCTCTTAGTGCTCCTTGGCTCTCTCTTTATGCTCTCTCAGTTGAAATTGGCCTCTAAGCAAAGGTTTTCTGTCAGTGAGGTTTTGTAACAGGTTTTCTGTCATTGAAAGTGACATAGAGGCGAATGTGTCTGAAACAGAGGATAATATTGAGGAGGACCCTGATTGTGAGGCATCCTCCTTTTATGAGAATGAGATTCCTGGTGTTGACTCTCCTGTTATCTCTGAGCCAGCAGCAGACACTTTACCTTCCAAAAATGTAATATTATTATGGTCCCGCTCCCCACTTGAATGACAGGGTAGACTCATGTAATCCAATGGTTGCAGATATGCTGTCAGTCATGTTCAATAAATAAAATCATCATTTAAGCTTTTCATTAGACTATCATTTGAAAACTAAATACTTGAAATGGAGAGGCGGGTCTATGGGGGCAGCTGGAAAAACATTGATGGGACTGATTTTCAGCCTGCATTGTAGCCAACATATGGTTTGAAATGGTGTCAAATGGACCCATATATAATTATGTGGTGGTCTTTACTAAAAGAAAGTATTATTATTTTCATATGTAATAAATAATGAGAACATGTACCAAAAAAGTACAAAAATTATCATTCCAACATATCAAATTATCAGTCCATTTTTAGGTAAAACTGATTTGTCAATCATAATACAATAGATAATCTTTACGGCTGTCTATTGCATTACGATAGACCGTAGGGGGTGGTGGGGGGTGGGGGTTGGACAAAGACATCAATTACCTGACATTAACTTTTTCATAGACAGGTTTTAAATTGCTGGAGTCAAATTTTCCCTAGGGGATAAAGTGTTTGTGGATTTCAAATCACAGAACGCTTGCATTAAATATGAAATGAATAGGAAGAATAATTATTAAACAGCCTTCATTGCTTTAATTGTGTTAGGAGATGAATATCTGTTGTGTATGAGTTGGTTCCAGGGGGACGTTGTGGCTTGCAGTGCAACTCACACTGGTTGTGACCCCTAAAGACAGCCTGGAGACACGCAGGCTTCATTAGGAGCAGGATAACATACACTGCACTAAACTGCCATGGCAAATTGCAGACTCAAATCACTGCCATTACGTAAAGGCTGGCCGGAGGCGCAGAGAAGCTTGTACGTTCATGTCTGCTAGACTCTCTTGGAATTCTTGTGTATACATGTTTGTGTACGTGTCCTGTCACACACCGCGATTACATTATCGCCTCATCATTAAACTCTTTGCAGGATTTTCTTTTCTCATCTGACCTATAATCAAATTGTGTTAACAGCTAATTTGCTGCTTTTGCTACCTGTACACTCAAACAGTACAAGAGCCCAGGTCCAGCTGTTGGTTAGTACTCCTGTACAAGCAAAAAAAAAAAAAAACTCAAAAATATGTTTTATTAATTAATGCTATTGCACTTAGATTGGTTCTGTGTTATGAATAAATACAAATGTATCTTTCTGTACTGGTTTAGAGAGGCATACACAATTGCTTTTCTGTTTTCCTCTTCACTTAATTTCATTGCACAACCTTCTTAATTAACACACTATAAACCTGAAATGTTAATTTAAATTTAAAATGAAACAATAATCAAAAACTATATATAATTTACCTCAAAAATGTTTGTGTGCTGCTACTTAAAACGCATTGTGTGCTGCTACTTAAAAAGCATTAAAAAACAATTTTCCAGTTAAGACCTCTACACCTAACCTGGAGCTGGTGCCCACTTCAAATAATACATTGACACTCTATATAAGCTGGTCCATACCACCTCACTCTGAACATGCTCCCCCCCTTTCTCCTCTTCACTTCTTCACTACTCAGCCACACATGCTCAAAAACTCCTGAATTTTTAGTCAACTATAATAACTTTAGGGAAACAGATCTCACAAAACAAGTAATGTCAGTATCCACAATTATCCACTTGACAATTATTTCAAGAGGCTCCATTTTTCAGTCTTTGCTTCTGATTCACAGTCAGACTACAGCTCAAACTTTCACTGGCCATCATTTTCTTTAAAACTATGATTTTTTTTAGTTATATACAAAAAAATTGTTGAATGAACATGAATTAATCGATCCATTATGCATGCAATGTAACCCTGTCACAGCTTTGACCCTATAAAGCCTCGGCAAGCACCGGCTGTTTGGAATTAAATAGGAATATTTGATATATTTGGTTTCAAATTAACATTACAAGAGTTATGCCAGATAATTTGCAAGGTATTTCAAATTAAAATGAGACAATTTTCTCATTGTCGTGTTTCATTTTACAGCCCCCTAATTGGTGCCATCACTGCCACCTGGTGGTAAAAATAACCCTTAGAAGTACAAAACCTGTGACATGTATTTTTCAAATTTCTTGCACAAAAAAGCCCACTGGCACAAAAAGTGCTTGGAACAGTCTCTATAGTTTAGGATAGGTTTGACAGTTTTTTTAGACTATTTAAACATTGTTTTAACCTTGTTTTTTGCTTTTTTGGGAGTTTTATTAATTTATATTTTGTCTCAAGACTTAAAACATAAACATTTTCTTTTTTTTTTTCGCAGTAAAAATATATTAATATTTTATAAAATATTAAATGTAATACTTTAATTGTACTTTTTGTAAAACTTCAGGTTTGTTGTCCAATTATTGTCATTATTTAATGAAAAACTATTTAAAAAAAAGAAGCTGTGATGGATTACCACACACAAAAAGAAAACTGTAAAGTAGTACAAAAACTCTCAAAAATGCCCTGGACTTAAACATGATATATCCAAATAAAGGAAGTAAACTGAATTCATTCTAATTAATCTGACAAAATTGCATTTTGCAAATCAAGGAATGTCAACCCCAATTTTCAGTGCTAGTGAACCTCTATGAATTGACGGAATCAGTAAAGCCGTATAAGAAGAATAAGTAAAGCAGTAACCAAGTGATAAACATTCCAAGAAAACCAAATATGAAGATTGATAAAGAGAATGTGGACTGTTTTGCACCTGTGACTGCTGCTTTACGTGATTAAATATGACCCAGATGACTGTGAACTAACATGTTTTTTATTTTTTGTTCAAAAGTTCTGATTAAACGAAACGAGGAAACATGACATGCAGGAATAACAGTACATTTGTGTAGACTTTAACTTGAATTTGATTCCATCAATCAGGGATAAAGGCTTCGTGCTTAACCATAGACGACATTGTTATTGCCAGACCACAGCTGTTATCTCTCTAGACAGATAGAGAAGCTAGTATTAAAAACAAAACAATGTTTCCCCTTTCATTGCAGCAGATCTCTAAATCACACATCACTGTACACCGAGCACTCATCAGCATGAGGCTGTGTGCTACCATCTCCCCGCCAGACACCATTAAGCTAATACACTTGGAAATGTCTTGCATCAAATAGATATTATTATTTAATTATCCACTTGCACATGCCCAGATAAACCTTCATGGTGTTCAGCTAGCATCGCAATATGAAATCTTCAGGTAATCTTACCTGGTTTTGGGGGATGTGGTGAGCCACTCTTCATGCTTTTCAAAGGTGATAAGGTAGGCTGCGATCTCCTGCAATAGAAAAATACAGAAACTTTCAGCACACCTAAAAAAGGGTATCAACATATTGAGTATTAATGCATCATGTCTGATGGATAGATTAAACCGGCACATGGAGGGACCAAGTCAATATAGAGAGACACAGATGAATGGATGAAAGGATGGATGGCACAAATGAATGGATTAACTACATGATCACATCGTTTCTGAAACACTGCAACCAAAAGCTGTTGAATCTAAAATAATTTCTTCCAGGAACACAGAGCTGCTAACATTTTTTTAAAAACCCAAAGCACTTGTTTTAAAGACCAGTTTTTATCCTGAAACATCTCGTGAGAAGAGACCTAAGCATTAGCATGAGCAACCAGTCCATCTCTCCAGGCTGGGATGTTTCTAGATGACCCCATGATGACCGTTGCTCATTGCTCTCCTCGGGGTATTCTTCCAGTCTTCAGACTCCCACTGAGAAGCTGTCAGGAGCCAGATTACACATCCGTGAGCGCCCAATCACATCTCTAGCCCTGCAGCCCATCATCAAGCCAGATCAACCATCACACAAGTGGCATATCACGAATGTGCTAACACCAGCGGAGAATGTAAAGAAATACTTGAATATGACGATAATTGGATTTATTTTCTTGATGTCAAACTAAACATGTTTAAAGAAGATTCCTGTGCACATGAGTTCCTTAAATCTGAGGTCACTTGAAAGGTCAATTTCATTTTATGCTCAAGTGAGTTCATTTGAACAAAAATTGTGAGGAGAATACATTGGTTCTCAAACATACACAGTAAATTTAGCAGCGTCAATCCAACACCGCTCAGCTGGGTGTAAAAAAGTATTTTGCACTTTCAGGTGTAAATATAAAACCATATGTAATTTTAAATCCATAATCTACAGTGGCTTTTTTCCACCTGATTGGTTAGGACCATATATAATCTGAGCGGTGCTGGATTGACACTGCCAAATTTACTGTGTAGAAGAATGTAGGTAGCACTGGCACAATTTCCATCCACCTAAAACCCTGGATATAAACTTGGAGAGTAGAAAGAGAAGTGGCAGGCCCCGCTGCACAACTGAGCAAGAAGATAAGTACATAAGAGTCTATAGCTTGAGAAAAAGACGCCTCATAGGCCCTCAACTTGCGGCTTCATTGAATAGTACCCTCACAACGCCAGTGTCAACATCTACAGTGAAGAGGTGACTCCAGGATTCTGGCCTACAGGGTAGTGTGGCAAAGAAAAAGCCATATCTGTGACTGGCCAATAAAAGAAAAAAGATTTATGTCAGCAAAAGAACACAGATATTGGACAGAGTAATATTGGAAAATGTGTTATGGACGGACGAATCGAAGTTTGAGGTGATTGGATCACACAGAAGAACATTTTTGTGATGCAGATGATGGAATGCTGCCTGACGCCATATGTCAAGCAAGGTGGGAGTAACGTGATGGTCTGGGGTTGCTTTGGTGCTGGTGTGGTTGGGAGATTTGTTCAGGGTGAAAAGGAAGGCTACCATCCATTTATAATTAGCAGCTAGAACCCAAACTGCTGCAAATGGAGGTAAAGCAAAGTTTGAAGGAAAAACATTATTATTATTTCAAATAAATATTATTTCTAACCTCGTCAATGTATTGACTATATCTTCTATTCATTTTACAACTCATAACATAAATAAAAGGGTGACTTTCTTGAAAAACACCAGATTGTCTGGGTGCCCCCAAACTTTTGAACGGTAGAGCATTTTATGCGCACAACTGAGTAGGATAGCTTTTTTGTCCAATAAGAAAAAAAATGCACATAAACTATGATGGAAACACATTTACAGACTAAATGGCAGCATACAGCACAATGGCAATGCGATGGGGTGGAATTAATAGATTAACCATCTGACTGATTTCATTGCATGGCATCTGAAATGTTGTTTTGCTCATTCTAAAATTCGTTAACCAAAGTCAGTCAGCAAAGTGCTTTGGGATTATCACCTCCCAGAATTGACCAGCTATGTTTCCAAAGAGCAGTCCCCCGCCTCTAAAAGCATGACTGTGCAGACTGTTTCGTG
The DNA here is from genome assembly GCA_007224835.1 of Danionella cerebrum. Lineage (NCBI taxonomy): Eukaryota > Metazoa > Chordata > Actinopteri > Cypriniformes > Danionidae > Danionella > Danionella cerebrum. Next base: position 219,429 of record SRMA01026113.1, on the reverse strand, counting down.
TACATGTTCTAAGATGCAACCATTTTCTTTGGATATTTGGAGCCAGTTTGTCAAAAAGTGACTATTTTGATCTCTTGGACTCAATGGATCGTAATGGTGCTTTATCCGCAAATATTTTATACAATATTCCAGTTTTGCGGATACATTTTCATTGACATCTTTCTAGACCTGTTTAGTCTACACCTGTAAGATCCTCAAAGTGCTCTTTTCTCCCCATGAAAATACACTACATTTTAAAACACTTTAAAAGACATAAATAATAACTTGCAGACAAACTGATTTGGAGTTACATTCACTATCTTGTACAATTCTGATTTGTAAATGACCACTGTGCAAGTCGATTGTTGTAGGTAACAAAACAAATGCTGTGAGTCTAGGCTCATTTCACTAGAACTGGTTGTTGACTTCTAAGTTGAGAGACACAAAGCATGCAGTAGTTTGGCAGAAATAGTTATTTTGTCTGTTTACTTCTATTTTATTTTTGAGCATCTTTCCATGGCGTGCCTAAAGACTACATTATGTGAATATGTTTATTTGCCTTAATCTTTAAGAGCTTATTCCCGGCTGATTATTCCACTTATCTACTAGGTCACACACACACACACACACACCAGGATGCTCTTCACAAAAGAATAGTGTATCTACATGCAGCCATATGCTCTTTTGGCTCATCTCTGACAACAGGCAGGAGGCCCAGGGAAGAATATGGGATCACAACTGGCGAGGTTTTCCCTTGGTTTTGATTTAGAGGTGCCAACTTGCGCAGTGCCAGTTAAACCCTGTTGCCCTCATTATTAAAGGAATAAAGGGAAGAGGTATGTCTAACAAAGGAGAAAAAAGCTCTGTTCATGAGCCAAAAGGAAGCGGCTGTTTCAAAAATGTGAACTGAGAGTACTATTCCTGGGAGAACATCAATAACTACTGAACGTATACCCCCCCCCCCCACCCCTGGTCCTTAACTGTGTTATACGCTGGAATCCTAACCATTATATTAATTGTTCTCTGTTATATTTTCATAAAGATGTCTATTTTCTCACAAACCCTTCTTTGTTATCCAGTTTACCACTGAGTATTTGTCACGCTGGGGTCTTGGGATTTTTCTGGCCCTGCCGTTTGATAGACTGAACGAGAAACAATGACCCGTTGTAATTTGGAAAACAAGCATCAAGATAGATACAGAGCACTGGGGAGCTGGGCCTTTGTCAAATTCTGTTTATCCAAGAATCAATTCTCTGCAGCGTGCTAGTCTTTACAGCCCCTCACTATAGTTTTCCTATTTTTCTGATAAGCTTCCTTTTTTTGAGCACTCCTCCCCCTCTCTTTGCTCTTATTCCTCTGTTCCCAGCTCCTGACTCAGAGCCGGTGTCACCAAAGAGATTATACGACAAAGTCATTTTACATTGAAATGAAGATGAAGGCCTCGAGGCTTCAGTGTTCTGCCAAAGAACATCTCTTTCCCTTCTTACCAATCCCCCTCCCCCTGACTTCCCGTGAACCCCGAGGGCCGTTCTCTCAGGTTTTAGCAAATCTGCTCTAGGCAGCTCTTTCCTTAACCTGAAGTTAACCTGAAGAGCTGGAGCTGATGCCTCTCTGACTACCAATGAGAACCAAGTTTGGCACTGGGAGAAAAAAAAATGTAACTCCTCAAAGCACTCTTTAAGCTGTAGAAGAAGTCAAGAAAGGAGTCAAATTCCAATCAAATTAAAGTGTCTTTTTCTTTTAAGAGAGTACTTCTCTATCACTCTCCAAAAAATGAAATGAGTCTCTCTCCTGTATCCTTCAATGTTACATTTTTAGAGGGGACCTCCGATGAAACTTCTCAAGTTGTGGCTTAGAAATGTGCCTGTTTAGTGTGTGTACAAATTTCCCTCAAAGAGGTCATGATATGTTAAGCCTCTAGTGGCTTTTATTTTGTATTATAAGAACAGATTGAATAAAAAATCCAAACATGGAAGTTCCAGAACAAAAAAAATGAGTTTCTTTTAAAAAGGGGTTTGATTTGCGGCGTTGACGATGTTACACGAGTCCCATTGTAGCGTCACAGCCGGACACGAAAGGGCAGGCTTCTCTCCCTGGAAGTGATGCACTACCCACAAAACAACACCTTCTCTTTTGAGATCCAGAAACAAATGCCCTAGGGTCAAACTGAGGGAAAGACAGAGCACTTACCTGCTAAGTATATTTGGCACAGCTTGTAAGAACACTGATATCATGATACTGTTACAGTTTTTTTTTTTTTGCTTTTTTTTATATTTTTACTCACAAATACAACAATAAAATTAAACTTGTTGTGTTACATGGAGGAATCAGCCAATGTTCACATCTGGGTCACCACTGAACACGGTCACAACTTGTTTAACAAAAAAGAATTTCAATTATTCATTTACTTGTTTCTGCCGGCAGCTCCATGGATACGTGAGCCTTTGTCAAGCCTTTACTTCGCTGAAAACCTTCTAACCGTCCACCGGTCTTCTCTCAAAGCGTTTCTCTCACAGCACAGTGCAAACAGTTCAGATCAGATTCTGACTCACAGCGGTATGGTTGTATATTGTTTACTTTAAACACCATTACAGCTGTTATCGATGTTGCTTTAAAAGATGTTGATCTAAATCGTAAAGAAGCACATCTACCGTAAGAGTCACACAGTGAGATTGCAAACATGTCATGAATATGCAAATCAGTAACAAAAAGGGAGTAACTGGTCAGTATTTACAAAGTTTTCCGAATTAAAATCTCAGCCCATTTCCAGAATAAGTCTGGGCTAGAAAATGAAGAGATTGAATGTGGTTTTAATTAAAAATAGAAATAAAATAAAAAAAACATTTCCCATACAATTAGACCAATGTGAGCAACATATTATTACAAATAAAGGAATGTCCTTCCATTCCACTTGAAAATTCTATAAAAGTGTGTAAAAAGTTTCTGTATGGCTCAGTCAGTAAATGATTCTGCTAGCAAACACAAAGGTCAAGCGAGGAAAGCAAGAATTGACAAAATGTGTTCGTTCCTTGAAATTCACCCCTGTAACTTTATTACTAGTCTTATTCAAAATTTATTACAGTAATCTTTTCAAGAGCTTATAAGTGGAAGTATTACACCTTGCCTAGTCAGAAAATTCCAGATATATTTTTCCTCAGTAGATGAAGTAAAAAAAAACTACACTAACCCTATATTCTTAAGGTAGAGCTTTAAGCTCTTCCACATCCCTGCCAAACACCGTCCGTTGACAAGCTGATTCATGCGAAGGAAATTCCCTGCCAAACAGAATCTATTCTGCATAATTTATTTATGGCAAGCTTCTAATTTAGGCTAAGAACGAGGTCTTGAAGGTGTGCAGAGGGTCATCTGATGAAGCTTGAATGCTCTTTAAACTGCTTGTCACAGCACTATGAAGAAAGAAGGAGGGCGGGAGTGATAGGGGGAAGAGAGAAGAAAAAAGAAAGATATATTCTCACACACCTGACAGGGATATTGAACTTTTTTAATAGGTGCCCTGATTCATTAGCACGTCACACTTAGCTTAATTTCTGTCATTATGCCCATGGATGGCAGCTCCTCATTAGAATAACAGAATCTGAAAGATGAACACTGGATGATAGGGGTGTAGCAATATAGCGTGGCACAATATATCGCAATAGAAAATTGTCACAATACGTATGTGGAGCTACTGGGAGATTTCAGTGTATTTGCTTTTTGGCGTAATAGTGATTCTAGTCACTTCTGAAACTTCTTTACCTTTTATTATGTTATTATTTACTCACATTTGAAAGTAGAAAGATATAAAATTAGCTCTCATACAAATCAAACTACACCCATGCCTAAGTTTTTAAACCACATTTTTTTATTCCAATGATGGTTTGCTACATATCTCGTCGTGAAATATTGTGATGCATATCGCATTGTGTACAGAATATGAAGCAGAGTGTATTGTTATACCCCTACTGGATGTACACAAAAATAAGTTTCAAGCTTAAATAGTACATCACTCTCCTACAGAGACTTCCTTTCTGTCGCCTCAATAATCAACTGGTTCATACATAATCTTTCCACACCCACTCACTCCATCGCTCGTCACCAAATCACACAGAACAAATTGACAATCCACTTTAGAAAGTGTGAAATAAACCATTATTCATATACACATTGGCAAACAGGTAAAGGGAAGATAAATGCTTTCTTTACAAAGATAAAAAATAAAAAGTTGAATTATTAATTATTATGTTGTTTCAAATACTTTTGTCCATTGTCCGAACACCTCTGAGGATGACTAATTAAAATTAAAGATCAGGAAAGGGTCTAAAAGAGCTTTCATGATCTCAAGGAGAAGGTGTTGGCATCACATATGTTTAAGACGGATGGAGGTACAGGTTGGCAGAGGACTGGAGGAATGTACTCTGACACACTTTAAAAGAAGTCTGAGTGAGACATAGCTGTAGAAGGGCAGAGAAGGTGAAAGGAGCATTAAGAAAGATCCAGGTCATCAGTTGGACCGGAGTCTAGTCCTCGAGGAAGCTGCATCACAGTGTTGAGACAAACCAAGAACTTCGAGTCAAGTGGTGTCATTAATCAAGTGCACCACTGGGACAGATTTACGAACACTAAGAATAGGAGATTAGAAGGACAGTCAGTGCTGTAAATGAGCGCTGATGAAACCAAGATGGGATGAGATCTTGAGAGGGCAAAGATTGGTGTGAAAATGGCAGTAGCCACATATACAGTGCCATGCAATACAGGGTAACTAAAGGGCCAACCCGGTGCTCACTCAGACCCTTTTCTTTTGGGCTTTTGGCCTTTATTTTAAACACACCTCCCTCCCTGTTTAATCAGAAGGTTATCCACTAATTCAGAGACACTCTGAATCCACTACTCAGAGACAAGGTTTGGGTTTAATTGCACTTTCAAGAAAAGTGAACATAAAGACTCCTCTTTTACTGAATGGTTTTGGAACACAGACAATGATAGTTGAATAAATTAAAGCCTCAAATGCAGCTTCTAAATTACAACATATTTTCTGGCTGTATTTAACCCTTTGTGATAAGAAGTTAACCCTGAAAAGTATCTGCATGTATCGGTGTGTGTGCCAAATACAAAGGATGTTTTGAATCAAGTAGGAATGACACGTATTGTTTCATTTTGATTTCAAATGTAATGTCAAAATACACAAGGTATGACATTGCGAGGTAATTCAAATTAAAATGTGAGAAAGTGCATTTCAATGTCTTTAAAAATTCTTAGAGGTGAAAATAAGGGATTACCCTTGGAATTACAAGACCTGTGATATAGCTTGTGTCTTTCAAAGTTCTGGCACAAACAAAGCACAATGGCATAAAAAGTGTTTGGAAACGTGTATAAGGTTTAGGGGAGAGTCACCTGTTTTTTTTGCATTTTGAATGCAAAAATCTTTGGTTTATAGGGGATTTATGAATTTTGTGTCAACATAAAACTGTTTGTCATCAATTTTTGAGATTTTTGCAAAAAAAAAAAACTTTCTGATTTTTGAGGAGTTATTGTCAATATATAAAAAAATGTCATTTTAAATAAGGATATTTTATTAGAGCAAATTGTAAAGTAGTAAAAAACATTTAAAAATGCCCCAGACTTCAAAGGTTAACATGGCATTTCACATTGGTTCATTAAAATTAAAATGGATATAATCACGTATAGATTTTTGGTGGAAAGGAAACATTTACATTACATTACATTTATGTTTATGCATTTAGCAGACGCTTTTATCCAAAGCGACTTACAGTTCGGGAGTAAACAAACATAAGCAATTTGTTACAAGGTTGGATAAATCGCTGATACACAATAAAAAGTTGAGAGCTTTAGAGGGTTTTTTTTATTAGTTAAGTGCTCTCGAAAGAGTAGATTGCTTTTTAAAGGTTGAAAGAGACTCAGCTTTCAAACATAATACATTCTAAATCCAACATTACATACAGCACTATACACAAGAATGGGTTAAATATATCTGAAAATGAAAAAAAATTAACTGTATAAGTATAAAAATAAAAACATACATTAATTCAAAATTAATAAATTACTGCTATGGGTCCATCCATCAGGGGGAGTGCTTTCAGGTACTATGCTGCCTGCAGCAGGAACCAGTTTCCAGGTGAGATAAGGGGTGTTCACACATTAGACGTATTTAAATCTAAACTAAAATGTAAATGAAGTTACAGAGTGAGCGCAGATGTTTAAACTCTGATATTTAAATACATTTCAATGCTATGAACAGCTGCAAATCTCTGAATGTTTTATTTTCACTATGAATTTGCATTGTTTATGAAATTTGCTAGCCAAATAAAATTGCCTTGCCCTAAAATACAATACAAAGGCATGAAAAAACACACCAAAGCTTGCCACAAGCACGTTAAATTTCATCAGAAATCACAAGGCTCAGTTCACATTTTTCAAACATCACAGAAAAATAATTCATTTGCTGCTTTGAGCAGCACAGAGGCCAAAATTCTCCTCTGTTCTCGGTGTGTGTGTGTGTGTGTGTGTGTTTGTGTGTGTGTGTGTGTGTGTGTGTGTGTTAGGTTGACCTGTGGCACTCCAGCTGTTCACAGATATGTAAGCAGTTGAGCGGAGTGTGATCAGTCATGCTGGCTGATGATGTTTGTTTTGCCTCATTAATATTCATATATGACAAACAGGTTCCAGGACACATGGCTTTTATGAATTATGAAAGAACGCATAGACACAGCCAAGATTCCTTATGTAGAAAGCACAACCTTTGTCCTAGATTAAATGTGCCACATGCATATTTAATAATAATAAGTTGAGTGTCACTGAGTGATCTGAACTTAATCATAAAAAAGAACGAGTACAAAAACTTAAAAAGAAATAGAAGAGCTCCTTAAAGAAACTTTATTCTAAAGCTTTATTAGGTGATTGTATCACAGTGAGGACCCTTGATAACCCGAGATCCAAGTTAATAACACCCTAATTAAATAAGGGAAATGACAAATCACATAAAGTACCCACAATAGGGAAAACCTCAGTAGTAGAACACTTACAGAAAGTATGAGTAAACTTAATTATAGTAACCCAGGGTGAATTGAAGACAAAACTGAGTCTTTTAGTATGCAGACCGTATGATGTAACACCACCTGTTTTGGTGGGATAATCTGAGGTCATTGCTGCCCTGACCTGGGAAGTGGGCCCTGATGAAGGAAGGAACCGTCATAGTTTCAGATCTCTGCCTCGAGTCTGGCTCGCACAGGCCCCTCTCACACTCAGTCTGTTATATACAGCTTACTTTATTTGAGAAAAACTCTGGATGTCATCGTAAATTACCCTTCTCATAATGTGATTTACAGCGGTAAGTTCGCTCTGTTCAGTGTAGCTGTCAATCATAGCTGTCGTTGACATGGTCCTGCCTTGTTTTAAAGGGAGAAATTGAGCCATCTTGAACCACAGGAAAAAAAAAAAGTTTGTTCACTCTATGGATGACTTCCAAAAAAAAATCATTAAAACTATTTGTGTAAATAACGTAATTTCTGAGGAAATAATTGTAAACTTTTTTCCTGTAGACTTGTATTTTGCAGCCAGCACCATATGGCTGATCGCCACGGTTTAGCTTCACTCCGCTGGCTATGTGAGACACACTTGATGCAGACAAATTGATAAAGAATAAAGACTCTGTCTATATAAGGGAATAATGAACAGAGAACAGAGCACAGGTGGAGAGTTTTAGCTCCTCATCAGCTAACAAACACTCTCTATATGTGAACATGGTATCTCCTCTACCCCTTACCCCCCACCCCCCTTTCCTTCTTTGTTCATAGTGCTGTGACAATTTTGGTATGTGAACATGGCGTAACCAGCCAATCATGCGCTGAGACAGAGTAATGTAAAACATTAATAACACATAGTGTAATACGTAACCAAAACAGCCATGAGACAAAAACAAGCATATGCCCAGGGGCTTCATTTTTCTTCACAAATGCGCGACTTAGGAAAGAAACATCATTTACATCATTTATCCAACCAGGTTCTGTTCTCTATGTTCTTAAGTCATGCTTTTGTGACTGGTCAGTAGTGAAGCTCAGGCGATGATAAAATAAGCGTTATTGTGCTTGAGGGGAAGGTTCAAACCTGGCACTTAGCAAGATTGTTTTCTCCTGTCCAAGTGCCAAGGCTCATGACTCCCATGATAAAAACCAACCTATCATCCACAAGGATGTTATCGGGTATTTAAGACAGAGGGTTTGAGAATGCCTGCACTGAGCCAGTCTTCCTTCATGCATATATTTAATGTTTAAATGGGGTTTACATCATAGCGTTCTAAACATGAATGAAAATCAGCAGCCCCCTGCTCAAGGTGAAGTGATTTACATGTTCATTTATAAAAATGATTCTCCTATGTGTCTTTTCTGACTGGCGTGCTCATCTAAATATTACCCTCTCATCAAATATCAATCATGAAATTAATCTGTGCAATCTAACTGGTGATGGTTTTAATTATAACCAACACCAGCTACAAAAGCAAACAGCTTTCAAGACCAGCACTAAAAATAATCATTCTGATTCGTGTCTCGTCAACAAGAAACTAGCTCATCTAATTAGCCCTCAGCTTCACAAAATCAAAGATATATTCAGACGGAAAACTTAAATCACATTACTTCATCCGAGCAATTTGGCCATAATTACAAAAGGCTGAAAGTTTGTAATGTGTTTTGAAGTTTTCCCACAAGCACAGTGAAGCAGTAAATAGTTCAGTCAAATCGCTCAAATCACAGCGCATGAGTGAAATGGACAGAAGCTGCAATTAATAACCGCCGCTGCGGATTCATTAAACACAACAGCAAAACAAGACACACACCAATGTTCCGAGGGGAGAAAAAACAACAATGAAACAAAGAGGTTCAAAGAGCTCTTATAACAAGACGTTTACTGAAGGTTTGTCAGGGAGCATGTGAGCCTGCGCTAAATTAAAGATACTTCATCCAAAACGTTCATTTCCATCATTGACTACTATCCACATCGTTATTTTTCATGTTGGAACAGAAGTTCAATGCACTAAACTGAGATCTATTGTATCTATGTTTAGGAATGAAGAAGGACGCTCAGAAACAGCTGGCTGTTGTGTACACAGCACGTACAAGTGTTCAGCATAAATGAGTAAACAAAGGAACAAATTTAATCAGTAGGTTAATGAACAAAAGAACAATTTCCAAACTGTTCACAAGGCTGAGATTTATTGAACACTTATTTAACTCTATAACATGAAGTTACGGTTAATAATGTAATAAGGTTAATAATGTAACTAACATCACAAAATCTTCAGTTTTACACAAATTGGTTAAAGCAGAAAATAATAAACCTGAAACAAAAGCAAACTACATTTTTTCTATGAGTAGCATGGTTTTTAAGGACAGCTCTGCATCTTCAACGCGTGGAATGAACAAGTTGGCAACATATTGCAACATTTATCTTTCTCCATTCTTCAAGAATAACCTCTTTGGATGCTGGATGGAGAGCGATGCTCCACTTGTCGCTTCAGAATTCCCCACAGGGGTTCGATTGGGTTCAGATTAGGAGACTTTCAATCACCTTCACCTTGTTCTTCACCAGAAAGTATCTTTACATGTGTGTTTTGGATCATTGTTGTGTTGGAAAAGTGCAGCATCTTCTCCTTCAGTACAGAGCAGTACATTGTTGAGTTCATGTTACAATCAATGATGGCCCACATAATAACACTGCCACCTCTATGTTTCACTGTAGGAACCAGTTTTTTTGCTCGAAAACCTCACTTTAACAGCGCCATACAGTTTTACAACCTTTAATTCCAGAAATAGTGTCTCAGTCATCTTTCATCTTTTTCTGCATGGGTCCTTGCAGATTGTAGGCATGCTTTTCTGTTAATAGGCTTTAGGGGAGGCTTCTATTGTGGACAACAACCGTGCATACCACAGGAATCGGTCACTGCAGTTTGCCTTTCTACTGCTTTAGCTAACTGCACAGTACTTTTCTTCAACCTTCTCATTGGAAGACGCTCCTGTCGATATGGTTACTTCCATGGATGACCTGGACGTCTCTGAAAGATGGTTGTACTTACATCTTTCTTAAATGTTTGGAATGATTTTTACTACAGTATTCTGACTGATATGTAAAGCTTTGTTGATCTTCTTGTAGCCCTCACCATGTTTGTGTAAAGAAAGCCTCGAACCGACAACCAAGAGTTAGACTGTTTGTAGTCTTGAATTTAATCTCCTAAGATTATAACTGGAGTGTTCTCATTTTGCCTTGAATTGATTTGTTAGAAAATCACTTTTGTGTGTGACCAAATAAACAAATCTTGTTTGCAATCAATAGCCAATATTTGTGGGAGTATAGTGTAGTATAATATCTCAAAGAAGTCCTGAAAGGAAACCAAAGGATTTCAGTAGTGAAGGTGTACTCATTTATAATTGTCTACACTTTAGTTAATTTGAAATAAATTTCTTTGGTTTCCTGAACCTCAAGATAAACTAATAAAACATATCCTTTACAATAAAGCTATATTTCCTGTGGAAAGTTTCAATTTGTGAAAAAAACTTTTTTTTACTGTTCAAATCAGTTCTAATTGTGGTTGTAAAGGGAACTAAAACCAAGCTAGAGTGAGAATATGAGAATAAACAGAAACAAAATCAAGACGTTTCCCTGTTGTCAGATGTGAATAGTCAATGGACTGTTATTCTTTTGCATATATTACCAGAATTAAATCGTATGGTCAGGTAGAAAAGGACCCGCTCCACCCTCTTTTAATAAGAGAGAAAGTGAAGGTCACATCCCAGGCAGAAGCTTCAAGGAAGCCTGTGACTCTGCCAGCTAGGCCCCGGTGGGCGCGGAATGATGGAACACTCAATGCTTCCTCCATGACACCCGGGCTCCATCCGGAATTCATGATCCGACAGAGACAGGAAGCAGCAGAGACATGTCCTCGGCTCAGGCTCACCCGGGATCTACTCCAGAAACAGTGTCTCTCACCCGATTTGGGACATAATACACTATTGAATTTCTTCTGATAGACCTGAGTTGAAAGGTTTTATTACTAAAGGTTGATTTTTATCTGTTGTAAAAATGTAGAGCACGTGTTATATAAGAGCTCTGCTCTTTTTCTATGTTATGATAAGTAAACCTTTATATAAGGTTTACATATCATAACATAGAAAATGATATATACCATTGTATATATATATATATATATATATATATTAGGGGTGTAACGGTACGCTAAAATCGTATTCGGTTCGGAGAGTTCGGTTCGGTTCATTCGGTTCGGTACAAAACAATAAGAATCTTTATTAATCTTTACATAATCTTTATTTTGAAAAGCTGCCGATACACAATAGAATTCTAGCATAAAATAAATAAAAGTGACACATTTGGGTGATATTTTAAATAAATTGCACTCTTTATAAAGAAAAACACATTTTTTTAAATAAAAAATGAAATACTTCATTTAGTTAGGATAGATAGGATAGATTAACCTATCCACATTTTCTGAAGAGAGCATAGATCTGGTTGCAGTGACAATACCTCCAGCAGTAGAAAATGTTAGATGTGTTGCCTGCCCGATCTCCGTGGAACATTAAATTTATCCACTTGTCTATCCTTATCATTTGTCTATCCTTGTTATGTATTTTAACAGAGAAGCCAAAGTGTTCCCAAACAGGAGACCGTAGTGAAGTGGGAGGGTCTTCAAGCTCTGGCTTCTCTTTCGCTTTTGATATGATTCCATTTTCCTACTCGCGCTCGTGCTCGTCACTCAATAGCGTCCGTGCGGAAACTATCTCCGTGGAACAATGTCGGCATACAACTTTAAATTTAT